>CM021106.1:72887818-72915077 GCA_007115665.2 Sequoiadendron giganteum
CTTAAACGCCTTTGTCTCTGTAGATCCAATCTTTCCATTTCAAGTGGTTCTTCCTTTTTATCCTGCTCCTTTTGAATCCTATATTGCTCCATTTTGAGCTCTTTTTCATTTTTCTACTATTCCTTTGCTTGTCGTGAAATCTGTCTATCTAGTTTGGCTTAATCCTTCCGCTCCTTTGCAACAACACATGTCTTTCTCTCCTAAATCTGCTCCCTCTTTCGCAATTTTAACTCCTAAATTTCCTTCTTCCTTTTCTCTTGTTTCATTAACAAGTTCATGTATTCGTCTGTTGTTAATAATTGGGATTGTCAGCTCAACCGAATTGCTCTATCCTCTATTATCTCGGGTTTTTCCTTCATAATGTGAACTGGTAGTTTGAGAAATTTGTTGATACATGAATCTACTTGGGAAACCAAGGATTGGCTGGAATCTCCATGAATTTTGTGTATGTCCTCATTGCAAAATTCCTCAGTATCCTGACTCAAATTTGCAATATCTTAGGTATCACCTTCTCCACACTTGACATAGTAATGTACCATTTCATCCACATTCAACGTGGGTGGTGGAGAGGGGAAAGATAATTTGCTACCTTCTTCCTATGGATGCAAGTCATATCCTAAATTCATGGCTCCCTCCACCAACCATGATGGTTGGCTTGGGGGAGAGGGAAGGCTAATTCCATCCATGTTAGTCTCTTGTTGACTTTTAGCCTGTCATCAACTAATTGACCCCCACTGTAGGTTCAGCTAAATCATGTAAATTTGTTTCCTCTCCCACTGTTTCTACTATTGTAGGATTTAAATCAGCATTAGCAAGCCCTGACAACAATGTGTTGGCAACTTCCACATTTGACACATCGACCTTGAAAAGACTAAGGATGTTCTGCACTACAGAAGCATCATCATGCACACTGAACTGAAAAGTTTCCTTGAGTGCATATCCTCCATTAGAGAATCTAGATTCAGGGGACATATACCTATCCTTTTAAAACCAGTAGTGATATTTGAAACTGTCAGTGATTTCTGAAAAGACTTGTTTCCCAATTCTGCTAATTTTGTTCTTTTTATTTCTATGTTAGGATATCTGGCCAACCACGCTGCTCTTTCTGATTTGAAATATGACTTGAATTTTGAAAAAACACTGACATCCAATGGTTGCAATTTGTGTGATGTGTGTGCTAGTAGTGTGATCAAATCGATCCCCAAAGACCTAGCTTCTTGGATGGTTGTCACGGCTATGTGGTTGCCATGGCCATCAAATATGAGCAAGTGTCTATTTTTTGGCGATACTCCACCTGGAACTGATCGTGCAAAATGATGTAGCCAATTCATAAACAAATATTTTTTCATCCAAGCGTGGGGCTGGGCAGCCATGCACACACTTGGTTCACAGCCAGCAATGTAGATTTTTAGCTAATTTTTACCTTTGAAAAGATAGAAGCTTGGTATGCTCTGTCCGACAGCATTAACATAGCATAAAAAGTTTATCCATTCCCTGCTCTTTGGAATAATGTATGACACTTTTTTTGTCTCTTTTGGCCAAAACTTCCATGACTCTATTTCTCCTAGCCTAAATTTTGGTTTCGTCACAATTCCAAATTTCATGTGGTTTGTATGGGTTGGCTTGATATGCTTTGGATAGTGTGTCATAGAATGCGGCAACTACAACAAGCCTAAGGTTTAAAGTTAAAGAAACAAAGAGCCTAAGCATTGAATTGGACATCCCACTTGCTTGTTTTGATTAGTAGAGAGTCCTGCAGGGTGGTGCAGCCTAACTATCAAGAACTAATTGGAATTGTACGTGATGGGTAGAACAAATATGAATACTTGGGCATGCATGCAGTGAGGTTGACAGTTTAAAATATGTAAAGAAAGATAACAACATTGACCAACAATCAACTTGTAGACATGGAAAATGTACAATTCGATCCAACGCACTTGATCCTGATTACTAACACCATTTCTCCTGGAATCACACTCTCAACTTATCATCACCTTTTGTCTCTTAATTAGATAAATTATAATTTATTAAATTAGGTCTTTCTCCTCTGTTGATTAAATTAATCAATTTAATTTAATTAACCCTCTATCTCAGTTCATTTAAATAATTCATTTTATTTAAATTAGACTCCTAAAGTCTTCTCATTAAATTGAATAAATTAAACCTTATTTGATTTAACCTAACATTATCCCATTTAGTTAAATAAATCAAAAACATTTATTTAATTAATCCTTTCCTCTCAATTCCAATTTAAATCAACTCATTAATTTGAGTCAAAATTGTCAAATCATCTAATCTCTCACTAAATTGATCAAATCTTGATTAATATAATCTCAATCACTAAAATCCTCTAGAGAATTCAACTTGCACAATAAATCAATTACTTTGATTTATTTAATTGCCTATTTTCTCTCAACATGGCATGAAAGGGGAATATTCCCTCAAATTTGAATTCAAATTGGACCTAGTCCTTCCAACAAGGCATTTATTTCACCTTACAAGTCCTTTTGCCTTGAGCCAAGTGGCCATAACTCCATTTTCTTCCCTCTCCAACAAGTCATTTCACTAATTTAAAATTCCACCTAATGTCATTTTTTGTCACTTTGATCAAAACTTGCACAACCTTCAACCATTCACATCTTAACAAGTGGCACTTGGCCATTGGATGTTGAATGATCCCACATTTCTCAAATCTTGCTCATTCTTCCAATTTGAAATCTATAAATAGAGGCCTCCTCTATTGCATTATCATCCACAATTTGAATGCAAAATTACTCTCCTCACATTGAGAGCCAATTTTATCCATTGCCACCACCATAGCTAGGTTATTGTAGGTTTTCTCAAGAATTCATCTTGTTCTTCATCAACAAAGTGGATCAATCTCCATCAAAACATCAAAGCTTACAAAAGAGTTGGGAAAAGGCAAATTTCAACACATCAATTGGCACCAATTCCCCCATGGGATCAAGATTTTGCTTGCTTAATTAGGATTTCATTGTTTTTTATGTCTTGTTCTTCATTTTTCCTATTTTAAGAATTGTAGATGGATTTCATGGGGAATCCTTGTTTTATCTTGCATATGAACCTAACTATGTGTTTGTTTGTTGTGTTTGTGCAAGTATAGGATTGGGGTTCACACAACTATACTAATATTAATCACAAACATTACAACATGTGGCATTCCAATTTTTTCATCTTTGTAATTGTAATTTTTAATTTGAATTTGTAAGTTCAGTTGGCGAGTTCACAGTGTTTCTCTAAATAGAAGATGTGTGATGTTATATGTTTGTTTTGATTGTTTCACATTTTGATTTATGATGTTCTATGTTTGATTTGATAGTTTCATATTCTGATTTATGATGTTATATATTTGTTTTGATTGTTCTATGTTTGATTTGATTTTAGTATGCAACCAATGAATAATGTTACCTAGAATCAAGAGAACAAAAATAATAATATCATATTGTTTCTGTATATGTTTACATATTATTAAATATCAAAATAAATCATATATCAAATGGAAAAATTAGGGGTTGACTGTCCAGAATAATAATTCATCATATACTTAAACAAGAATATTCATCAAAATTGGCGGGATCTCCACCAAGTTCTTATTTCAGTTCAAATCTAGAACTTTGAATTAGTCAACCCAATACAAATTCAACCTTGCTTGTATAGAAGGAAACTGAAAAAAGAGATAACATAGTTTAGAAATTTGAAGACTTTTATGGTGATGATGATTTCTTAGCTCAGGCATTATGGTAGTTTTTATTTTTTAAACTTTTAAACTACAAAAGAGTTGTACCACTTCCAAGACATTGTAATCAAAATTAGAACATAATTTGTAATCAATGAAAAGTTGTCTACTTGAAATTCTTTCATGTTAATATCTTCTATCATATCATTTGATTTCTAATTCTTCTTGAAGATGTGAAATTCGAATGTATTTTTTATTTCACTAATTTCTAAATTTCTTCACTGAAACCCTTAATCTTGGAAGCTTCACTATTGAACCTACCAAACTTTCAAACTTGTTAACTATTCAAGCAACAAAAACATGAGTGAAGCAATGAGTTTAATTATGTTTCTTGACTATAGAATCCTATCAGACAATAACTCTAAATGTGGACTCAATGATCTACAACCCTAGTCAGTGTGACACGTGAATTGTGAGAATAAGGACATCAGCTTGAAATGGAATATCATAAGTTAAGGATATGTCTATTTTACATTTGAAAATTGCAACCGTGAGAAATAGGATTTGGAGCAGGGATGCCATTTTGAATTACGGTATAGATATAGCTATATTACAATTAAATATAGCCACGGAGAGATACAGATATTGGGATAGATTCCCATCACTGAGCCTTTGTTCCCTAGTGATTACAAGCACAATAAACATTAGAGTTGTACTCCAAACTAAACATGTAAGAAAAAATCTACATCATCACATACAGTATATAAATGCACTCAAATAGCAAATTTTCTATTGAACCTATGAAAGTTCGCCACTTGAAATTTGACATTTGATGAGCAGCCCACAAAGAGGGGTTGCCAAATCTTTCTCACTTCCCTCCCTTCAAATGTCAAATTTCAAGTCTCTAGAAACCATTCAGCCTGTTAAGATATTTTATTTGGTTTGAACGGACCGTGAGGTACCTTTTTTATTATTTTCTTTGGGGAATACGATTTGAGCATATTGTGTAAGATTTGCATATAAAGGGCAGATGAATACTAAGGTACCATCTTTCTTTAATGTAGGCGCAACTTTGATACTTATAAGCAGCTTCAAACCAAAATTTAGAAACCACATAGTTGGAGGATATAGATCCAAATTTACTACAAACATAGTCATTGACTCACTCCCAATCTAGTGTTCATGCTGAGAAAAGGGAAATTACTTTCTCAAGCTAAAATTTAAAAGCAATCATCAGCTTTTGTTAATTTTTATGTGCAAACAAGGTATATCGTTATGGAAAAAGAATACTAGTCATGATGTTTCTTCAAAAAATGTGTAGAAGATATTAGGCTATTTTGAATAGTAGTAATTCAACAATCAACTAGCCAATGAAAATCCTACCATAGATACATGAATTATTCAATGGATTCTAAAGATGCTACCAAATTAATTGATATCACTCATAAACCAAACTTGATGCATCTACTTGCCATCAAGCTCAAATCATTGCACAAGTGACCCTAGAAGATCAAATAGAATTCTTCATAACCTATGAAATTTGCAAGATCAACCACTGGTAGAAATTTTGAAATAAAATTATCCTAAGGACCATCTTCCAAACATCATAGGGCTCCATGAATATTGTGTACTTGATGGCATCCCAAAGTCAGCTCAAGGTAAGTGAAAAAACTTTGGAACCTTAAATTAGGGAGACAAAATTTTGGCAACACTTTGATACTTTTTGTCACTTTTCTTCTACCTTCACAACAAGCTGGAAAGTATAGTCTAAGGAAGCATTAAGGATGCTTTGCGAATTTATCACTTCCTTAACATTCAACTATGACATTTCCACGTTTTCATAAAATAATATTGACTAAATGAATGATCGAGCTGAACGATTATGTAAGAATAACTCTAAACTTGACAATATTTAAAAATAATCATGACTAGAAATAGAAATCAGTGTCATCAAATAAACTTTCTTAAAGTTGACAGTGAAATTTTCATGTGCATAGTTGAATTAAATGATATTTAATAATAATTCATAACTGAACAATATTTAAGTATAATTATGATTACAAATAGAAATAATACCTTCCAATAAACTGAAATTTTCATATCTTTCTCTAAAATATTTAATGAATAAAAAAACTAAATGATTTTCAAGAATAACTTTGAACAGAACAATATTTAAGAAAAGGAATGAGCACTGTCAAATAAACTTCCTTAAAGCTCAAACGGTGAAATTTCCATGTTCGCGTAGGAAATACTTGATGGAATGAGTGGTGGAGGTTTTGTGGATTTTTTTACTGTCAATCTATCTGTCACGAAGTAAATGGTATAGGAAACATTAGCAGAGAAAATTTGTGTGCCTTAAACCATTGATGGTGTGGAATTAATGGAGAGTTGATTGATTTGGTTGAATACTTATTTGAGTTGTTTGTGCTGGATTTTAATAAATTATTGTCCTCTTGTTTTGATGACTAGTTTGGTGAGCCTTACACAATTATCTGTGACCTTTTTTGCAGGTGTTAAGGAAAAGGAACTAGTAGATCGGAATTTATCATTGTTTTGAGTGCACTTGGGCACTGTTACATTTTACTTAAGACTCCAACTTTTTATTATATGCACTTTTTTGGGATGGATCTCCATGTTGGATGGGATATGTTGTAATGAAAAAATATTTAAATTTTTTTATTATAATGCAAATTGGAACTTAAATTAGGTTGATGGTTGGTCATGTACTTGGAAGATATGGATATTTACTTATTAATATAGATTCTTTAATGTGACATTTTGGGTTCGGTTGCATCCACCTGTGTACAAGTTCAAAATAATGTCAATTGCATTTGTGTTTTAAAATCCTTGTTAATCATTTGTGTGTGCAACCTAATATTAATAAAAAAAATACTAAAAAGTAAACAAATGTGATGGGAACATTGATTGGTCCACATATGTCCTAATTTTGGAAAAAACAAATATTAAAAATATCTCTTATTAAAAAGTAATGGGCCCAGTTTGGTCAACTCCTATAGCCAATATAGCAGCCTAGCCCACTATGGGTCCCTCTCCCCTACTCTAGCATTATAAGCAGTGCATTGGACTCATTGGATTATTCTAGTTATATTTCACTTGTGTACTTTTCTTTAACATTGGCCCTAAGTCCCATGGTACATATATATTTCAAAAATTCACAATATTGATCATTATTAACTCTTCTAGTTTTAAAATTTAATGCATTTAAGATTCATATTTCATAAACATATTTAAAGTGGCATAAGCCAATCACATTTTAGTATAGTTAATACACTTTTAAAGGTAAGGCATATCAAACAATATGTAACACTTCAAAGTATTTTTATCTTGATATTTTCTAAATTGTTTAGGAATGTTGGGAAAGTGATTATCATAGAAAAAATAATTTGACGATTTACAGTGAATTTTAAGGAAAAAAATCTAGGGATGAAATTGTATCAAACATCTATCAAATAAGAATAAATCTAACATAGTTTTAAAATATTCTTAAGAATGATCATTTTATAGAAATTCTTTTAGAAGGTCCACAAGTTAGAAAGAAAGAAAAAAGGTTCTCAACAAATGCAACCACAAAAGTATGTTAAAGAATACTTGTACTAATTAGTTTGTGTTTGATTTAAAGACTATACCTTATTTAAGAAATAGATGAATGTGTGTGTGTTTTTGTGTCTGTGTGTGTTTGTGTATGTGTGTGTGTTTCTTTGTGTGTCTATGTGTGTATGTGCGTGTGTGTGTCTATGTTTGTGTTTGTGTTTGTGTTTATGTTTGTGTGTGTATGTGTGTCTGTGTATGTGTGTGTGTGTTTGTGTGTCTGTGTATGTGTCTGTGTTTGTGTGTGTCTATGTTTCAGTGTGTATGTGTGTTTATGTGTTTGTGTGTGTGTGTGTGTGTGTGTGTGTTTCTGTGTTTTTGTGTGTGTCTGCGTTTTTGTGTCTATGTGTCTGTGTGTGTTTGTGTCTGTGTGTTTGTGTGTTTGTGAGTTTTTGTGTGTGTTTGTGTGTGTGTTTGTGTTTGTGTGTGTGTGTGTGTGTTTGTGTGTTTGTTTGTGTGTGTGTTTATGTGTGTTTGTGTGTGTGTGTGTTTGTGTGTGTCTGTGTGTGTTTGTGTGTCTGTGTGTCTGTGTTTGTGTGTTTGTGTGTGTATGTGTCTATGTGTGTGTTTGTGTGTGTATCTCTCTCTATGTGTGTGTGTGTGTGTGTGGTGTGTTTGTGTGTGTGTCTATGTGTGTTTGTGTGTCTGTGTGTGTGTTTGTGTGTGTCTGTGTGTCTGTTTGGTGTGTGTGTTTGTGTGTTTGTGTGTGTATGTGTGTGTGTGCGCGTTTGTGTGTGTGTGTCTATGTGTGTGTTTGTGTGTGTATTTGTGTGTCTATGTGTGTTTGTGTCTTTGTGTTTGTGTTTGTGTATTTGTGTGTGTGTGTTTGTGTCTATGTTTGTGTGTATGTGTGTGTTTGAGTGTGTCTATGTCTGTGTGTGTGTGTGTGTGTGTCTATATGTGTCTCTCTGTGTGTCTGTGTGTGTGTGTGTGTGTGTGTATGTGTATGTGTATGTGTATGTGAGATTTTTATCATACCAATGATCTTAGGGATACTAAACAATAAGAAAATTTAAGGATTTTAATAGAATAAAATCTCAAAACTTAATGCTTGTTTAAAATATTTGATACATGTTAAACAAAATAAATGAATTTTCATGTTTGGATGGGAATAAGTTCTTCAATATAAAGATGACCAATTTCAATACTATTGTTATGTATTACTTCTATTTGAAGTTGGCTAATGATTTGAATAAGGTAGTGATGTAGTACTGCATATCTTAAAATGAGAACTTGGATTTTATATTTAAATATGAGTGTGTTATTGATCCAAGGTATACTTCAAGTATTAAAGTGACATAGTGAAAGTGTGATGGGCTTGTAACCCATAGGTCTTAGGATCATTTTGGCATCTTTAAGTTTAGAAAACATGATATTTTTTAAATATCCTTTATGGACCACTTAATTTTTTAGGTTTTGTACATGGTTATCAATTGAGGGTAACCTCGATAATTCCCTGACATAAATCCAACTATTTGATGGTTGATGAATATCTAAAATATAAATTTATACATCACACAATCTCAAATAAACTTGAGAATAGATTAAGCAATATAAAATCAATCTTCTATTAGCTAGCATCCTCTTATAAAAGGAATTTGACTTCCTATTAAGATAGTGTCATGTCAACTTATTTTTGTCTAGCTTTGCATCTAGTTTGAGAAAATGCATTTATCATGTTTTATATGTCTATTTTAAGTTACATTATAGGCCCATAACCCACAAGTCCTTGGATTCACATCTTAAACTTGTAAAATTGACATTATGTTTGGAATGAGTTGGTGAGAGTAACACCATGTTGTTATAAGCTATGCAACCAAATACGCTCTTAGGCTTAGACATGGGTACATGTCAAATTTTTACAAGGGGAGAAACCACCTCTAAATTTTTAAAAACTACTCATTTCTTTTTCATGATGTGAACACGCTTATGTATAGTTATGCTATATATGTAGGTTGCATTTACCAAATAGATTAAAAAAAATATTTCATGGTGTCCATTTGAAGAGTTTGTAGTTGCAACAATATTAAAAAATGTAGTGATGACCTTGACTTGTCTTCACAAGTTAGAATTCAATTATAGAGATCTCATGCTTAATTATATTTTAGATAATGGTGTCATAGGAAAATTGACAAATATTGGACTATCTTTGTGAATAAAAATAGGAAGCCCAAAAAAAGGATTCTATATGGTTTCTTGGGATCACTACTATAGAGATTTATTGTGATGAGCCTCCTTACATGAAGAAAATAATAATAATGGAATAAATTGTTGAATAATTTGTGTTGCTTTCTTGTAAAAGAACAATGTCTCTAGCCATCATTTGGAGGTCCCAATGGCCTTGTTGAGTCTCATATCATAGGATATGAGTCTATGAAAATCATCATTGTTCTAGTAAAATCATCATTTTAATTAAACCAAGCTTTTCTCTTGTGTTAACATGAAGGAAATATCAGACCTATTGTTTCTCTATGAAAATACTCAACGCATACTAATAGTTTACTATAATTTTTAAGATACCTAGAAATATTTCCATGTTGTATTTTATTGTACCTAGTTATTGGACTTGGTCAACCCAATAACTTTGTACATGTTTCTTATAAACTATTGTATTTATTTTCATTCAATTATACTTGATGTATAGAAAAGACGATACTTATGTAATCTATAATGCATGGTTATCATCTTAGAATATATTTTGAGTATATCGATTATATAGTTCAAGGATGAGTGACTACATAGTATGGGATATGTATGTCATTTCACTAGGTATATGTTATGTCAACACATGATAATAATTTTGTAAATTTAATGTTGACATTACATGTAAGTGATTAAAATATATAGATATTAAAAAAAATGGTAAGGTTGAAATATATGTGAGTAAACACGTAAAAATACCATTAGTTTCTTTGATTGTAAATTCCTAATATGTATGTATGTATAGCTCTTTTCATTGGAAAAAAAAATTCTTGTAATTACTTGTTAACTTAAACTCTAATTGAAAAAGGGAGATATCTAGGAAAAAAGAGAAGAAAGGGATATAGATGAAGTAAATATGCATATATAAATATTATGAAGAATAGTTGTATTCAATATTAGTTTCTTCAATTATTGATTATGTGTTTTCTGAGTTGTGATGTAGATGCATCTCATGTGCTATTGAGGGCAGCGGCTAATTTACAAGGAGAGAAATATTATGTGACTTTTTTCCCAAGAGAAGAGAAAATTATGAATTAATCCTTTAGAATTAAAAGGGAGATAGAAAAATAAAGGATATTATGATCCTTTTGGTTAAAAGAGAGATTAATAAATATATATATATATATATATAATAATAACTCTTTAAAAAAGGGAAGAATAAATAATGTGAAAGGATGTGATGGTTTGGAAACCATCCCCTAAGGCTTATATAAGAATTTATGTGAGACATGGAAAGGCATTCAAGAATGGAGAAAATTCAAGGAAGAAGGAAGTGGCTGGTGAGTTATGGATAGGATGGAGAAGGGGGCACATCCATAGTGTGTGTCCAACTTGGGGTACAAGAGGGTGCACTCAGGACGGTCTTGGCTAGGGCTTGGTTTACATGTTGAATAATTACTCTATAGTGTGTTGTATACATGTTGAGTAATTACTCTGGAGAATTTTGTGCATGGTGTTGAGCATTGTTATGATGGAACCAACACTCATGTAGAACAGTGAAGTTTGCTTATCTCTTCTAGACTGATTCATGGCAAGAGCCAGTACCACTAACATCTTCCTAGGATGAGAGTGGCTTTTCCAAGTGTTATTATTCAAGTAAGTATTAAAACCATTGATTTTAAAATTACATTGAGAATAGTATATATATATATGATTTTGGTGTTAATGTATATGAATTATATGGATGTGTATTCAATTTATCATGTTAACTATTTATTTTGGAATTTCTTAATAAAATATCACATATTATCTTTTGCATTGGTTATTGACATCCATTTTAATAATATTATAGCTTTTAAATTATCTTTATTATAATATTTAATCCACTGCCAACACTTAAATAACTTTGGAGGAAAAGTGACATTACACATGCACACATTTGCAACATCATGTTTTCATAATTCCAATACTTAATATTTATTATCCCCAAACCTTTTTTACTTTTTATTTGAGGACAAATAACATCATTAAGTTGGGGGTAGGGGTATCCATAAGGTCTTTATTTTTTACAATTTTTTCTTATATAGCACAAAGAAATGATAGTATTCAAAGTAGAAGTATCCAGAGTTGAGCAGAGGTTATTCAGGAACAAAGTTATAGAATTAACAGAGAGTATTCAAAAATATAGTGCAACGGAAGAAAGCAATATAATTGGTTGAATTAAAATGGGATGAGATAAGTGAGAAGAGAGATTGCAGCTCACAATTTTTGTTAGAAGATAGGTAGTGCTTGCCAATCTTCTAGTAGGTAGGTTGGTTGGACTATTTTCTCAAACTTATACAATTTAATGAACTAATGACCCAACAATTTTCAAATGCTTTTCAAAATTATGAAGCCATTGTAAGGGGACAAAGCTTTGATTCCTTAGAAGTATCCATAGTAGAGGTATCGGGGCTTCCAAGAATAGGAGAAGAATTCCCAATAAGGGCAATTTAATTGCCGCCAGAAATGAGTTCTCGTTGCCTGGAGAAAATCTAAATTCTTCATCACAAGGTACGAAACATATTTCTTTACCTGGGCTCTAACCTTCCATTGCTTCATATATTGTTAGATACTTGACCTGTGATGGCAGGCAATCACTATTGTATACAGTACATTTTAAGCTCCTTAGCCATTTGTGGCATCAAAGGATGGTGAATGTACCCATTTGTTTGTATAATTTTCCAAAGTGAATGTCAGTTGAGTATAAAAATAAAATGAATCGGTATTCTCTTGTGTATTTTTGTTTGGTCACCTTGTTCATAAAAATGTCTTAGAATCCAATACCCCAACATATCTTGGGAGAATTTCCTATCCTATAACAATGTTAGCAATATTCTCCCAAGACAAAATGTAGAAGAAATGGATGAAGAATAAGAAATAGAATAACCTTCCTTGATTGAAGTAGAGGGAGACATACCCTTTGGTTCCCATGTTGCATTATATACCCACAACATAGAGGAACCTCAAGAACAGGAAAAGTAGGAAATTCAACCTGCAACTTCTGCTAAGCAACCTGTCACCAAAGGGGACAAAAAAACCCTTGCTTCTACTAAGAGCCCTTTTAAGTTGAGGAAAATAAAAATTGTGGCCTCTACTTCTAAGACTATGAAGAAAAATAAACAACCTACAAACCAAGAAGACGATCACATTTCCTAAGAAAGAAAGGGCATGTGAAAGGGAAGGCTAAAAATCAACAAGAAAATGTTGTTGTGGTAGGAACTAACATGGATTCTTGTAAAGATTTTTTTCTTGAAAGTGGTATAAAAATTACAATTTTGCAGCGTTTGTACATGAGCAGCACTTCTGATTTAGATTCAGAAGATAGTTTATAGCTAAGAAGAAAAACAAACCTCCAAGAAGCCTTGATTCTAAAGAAGGGTTTGTGCAAACGGAGGAGGTGGGAGAGGAACGTTTTTTGGGAAAGGAAAAAAAAAATAGTTTGGAAGGGAAGAATACAAGCAAGGAATTGCAAGAGGCCTTGCAGAGGATAAAATACCTAGAGGAGCAACTCAGGATTTACCAATAGAGGGAGACTAACAGGGATGCAAGAATTATAGAATTAGAAGAAAAATTACATAAATTTGAGCAAGGGTTAGGGTTGGAAGCATTGACACAACTTTCTATAGTTGAAATGAGCAGAGGGGCTCAACACCCTAAGAACCCAATTGAATATCCAAGAACACCCATTGGTCCCACTATGGTAACACTTGGCATAGAACTATGGAACAAAACAAGGGAATTTTCTCAAAAACAAAGAGATTGTGAAAAGGAGAAAGAAAAATTACTATCAACACATGCCAAATTGGTGGAGAAAAAAGAAACAGAGATAAATAAATTGAAACTAAAGATGGATGAATTAATATATAAGGCAATCCAATTAATAAGGTGCAAACCTCCAGCTAGAGTATACACCATGTTTTTTCAAGAAAAAAAATCAATTTAGCCAAATCATAAGTGACCTCCCTCTTGCTTTAAATTCACCCACATTGTTTTGGAAGTATTCTAGAAATCCACCCCAAAAATATAGGATCAATTGTGTGAATTTTTATTTGCACAACTTGATTCTCCCTTATGACACTAATTGGAATCCACTTATATTTTTGGGGGATATTCAAATCAATTCCTTAGCCGCTTATATCATAAATTATAATCTTAGGGGATAATTACTTCAGGAATACCAAGAAAGAGAAAAATCCTCCCCTTTATTTGAGGGATAAATCAACAGATCCAGATTCAATGGTGTACCAATGGATTGATTTTATAAAAAAAGAGGGGGTGGGAGAAAAAATAGTGAAATCTAGAGAAAGAGACTACAAGATATTTAAGGAACTAGAAGTAGTGACTATCAAGCAGACACTTGATTTCTCTTAGAACAAATGGAGAGATCTTACCCCAAAGCTTAGATATAATGAACCACACTTTGTTTTTAATTATGTGGCAGCAATTGGAAGATCACATGAGTATATTATAGTTTCCTTGAAAAATAGAATTTCTTGGTTTCCTCTCACCTTTCATCCTCCTCTCCTCTTGTTCCCTATACCACACTGGACAAGAAGGAAATGAGAGGAAGATGTATGAGACAACAATGGGTGGGAAAATATCTCAAACCAACAAGGTTTCTACTTGAATCAAGGGAAAGGAGTTACCAGAGTTGTGGATTACAGAGAGACTACACTACAATATAACCTTCAACCCTAAGCTTTCTTCAAGACAAGCAAGAGCTTTAACTGGGGATAAATGATGGGTTGTAGAATTGGCTAGTTTCTTGTTGTTGTTTTATACTTTTTATCATTACTTTATGCTAAACTTTAACACAATAACAAGACCATTCATATAATTTTAAGTATTTTTAAGCATTTGGAATGGAAACATGTTATGTTAATATGTGTATGTATGATTTATGAATGTCATAAATTTTAGGAGGATTTTATGTTTAAATCATGGTTGTTAATATTGAGAATTCATTTTTTAAAATAAAACTAACATTTGCAACGAGACATTTGTCACCCTGCAATAATGGGTTTTCCAACCCATAGAATAAGGACTATAGTTTATTGTAAAGGAGTCAATCAACTGCAGTGCAACCACTTTCAAACAAATATGGAGGTGATAATTTAATGATCAATTCATGAATCACCAAGCATTACTTGTATCTTTCAATAAGACAACTAGGAGAAGAAGTTTATTTTCAACAAGACTATGAATTATGATAGATTTTCTATGTTGAGCATATTTTTTGTTATAAACGATTAAATGTGTTGGGCATAGAGTCTTTGTTTGATTTTCATACTCATGTTTCAATAGTTATTACTTTTTATTTTAATAATTAGTCTTCTCCTTGTTCTTGAGGAAGAGTTGACATAGGGGTTGGGGCCCTAGCTCGGTTGGTTAAATCTTTCCTATTGCAGGAGGTTGGTTACAAGGTCTAGTCTCCCCCACCCCTGTGGTACCGGAGGGCATGTCACGCCAACGTCTTTGGTCACGTTAAAAATTTTACCAGGCGCACTACAGTTTATAGGGGGTCGTGCTACCTGATTCTTCTAGTCTAATAAAAAAAGAAGAAGAAGAGTTGACATATGTTCTTTTTCAGTTCATAAATAATTGGACTTCCTCGTAGACCCTATATAGTGGGATACCCTGTTGCTGAGGAGATCTAGTGATAGAATTATAAAAGATCATATGTGTGTTATTTAATATGATTTCCAAAGATTTCTTATTAGATTTTGTGTAACAAATTTTGTGTTCAGAATCAAATAAAGGAGAATTGATTTGATAATATGTTTTATTGAGTGATTGATTGAAAATATCTTATGGAATCAGCAACTCAAGCAAGGGTCACTTGAGGTAATATTGAACCACTTCAATTTAAGTTTTTAGATTAGATTATGCATTCTTAGTTTAATTGATAGTTTCTAGTTTATGTGATTATGAATAAATGTGTTATAGTTCCTAAATTAGAATATGTAGATAGATGTTTAACTAAGTTAGGACATATTGCAGCATAATCATTAGTTGTTGTCTTAATCATTAGGTACCCATAGAAAAGTTATATTCCTTTACTCTATTTTAAGAAGTAATAGTTTATTATGATTTAAATCTTGTACTATATTTTTATGTGTTTATTCGCCTATACTCAATCGATGTAGGATGTCTAGAATCCATGAATGCACATATATTTCCAGCACTATCTATATCTTATGATTCCCTTTTTTATGATTTAATGTAGCCCTCCTATGAATAATTAACTTCTTAGTTCAGTTGTTGTCATTGTATTGGGGCTCATGGTAATGCAAGTGGGGTGGCTATCCTGTGGAATCCATTAAAGATTCGTCCTCTTTGGTGGGTGTCCTCCAAGTCTTCCATCTCCATGGTTGTCTCAAATTTGGAATTGGGGGAAACTATTCTTCTCTCAAACATCTATGCGCCTACTGATTTCCCTGGTAAGAAGTTATTGTGGTCCCATATTAGTTATGTTCAGAGCCTAGCTCCTTTGTTCCCTTGGATTGTTGTTGGGGATTTCAATGCTATTATTGAGACTGATGAGAAGATGGGTGGTGTTGCGAGATTGGATCCCTCAACCTTCCTTTTTTGTGATAGCATCTCTGCTTTGAACCTGGTTGATATTAAACCTCAGAATGGGAAGTTTACTTGGAACAATAGGAGATTAGGGGAGAATTGTATTGTTGAGAGACTTGATCATTTTTTGGTGTCCTATTTCTGGGTTGGCGGAGGGTTGTCTTTTGGCTCTGAGATTTTGGACTGGCGAGGCTCAGATCACTGGCCTATTAAGTTTTCAGCTTCTTCTGCTAGGGTGGCTCGGTCCCCTTCTTTCAAGTTCCAGCTTATGTGGTTAAGATATTCCTCCTTGCAGGTGCATATGGCAGATTGGTGGAGAAGGGGAAGACCTGCTTTTGGCACTACCATGTATTCCTTTTCTAAGTTGCTGCAATTTGTAAAATATCAACTTAAAAGGTGGAATAGGTGGTACTTTGGCAATATTTTTCATGCTAAGGATGATGCTCAAGCTGTCTTGGATGTCATCACTCACGAGATAAGGGAGTGTGGTCTTTCTGAGGATTTACTTAGGGAGGAAGCCTGTGTAGGAGTTGAGAAAATACAACTTCACAAACCCCGAAGATCACCTGCATGCAAATAACCTATCACAAAAGAAGAGATGGAGACAAACAAGCAAGGGTTCTCTGAAAATTGAAAATGTATATATCAGAGAGAATGAGAGAATGAATTGATATGAAATACAATGGGATCAATCCTTATAAAAAGGAGATCATGCAAACCCTAATAAAACCCTAATAGGAAAAACCCTAATAAAAGCCCTAATAGAAAAACATTTAATAATTAATATAATTATTAAATGTCACTTTATGCAAACTAACATGAAATCTTAAGAAGGGAATACAAGTAACTTAATCAACATAATTAAGTTAAGACATTTACTCTAACACCCCCCCTTAATATGAGCAACAGTGCAGCTACAAACAAATGTAAGAAAGCAAAGGTAACTATAATGCAAGAAGGAAAACATGGGTCCCGACAACTAGGCCAGATCAGGTACCCAAATACAACCAAATCTCTGTAAAGAGGAGAAATAGAGAAAACCTCATGGGAAAAATCTCTACTCCAAAAAAAGATACAGAAAGCCAAGAAGAAGAACATCACTGAAGCAGAAGAAGCTGCAAGCAACTGTCGAAAGATGACTGCTATGGTGTTGAAGAACCTCCGCTGAAGATGGAAGATCCCTTCCAAGGCAAAACCAAGGAAGAATTAGCACAAACAATATAATAACCCCCCCATAATTCTGAACTGGGAAAGTCTGACAGATCCACTGAAATGATGTGAAACACCCTGTAGTGCATGAAGGAGAAGAAACATCTGAAAGTGCGCAAGATAGCACTTGCAACTGAAAAAGTGGTGTACAAAACAAAGCACACATGCATGAGGATGGAATCATATGGATCCATAGTCATCGTGGAGGGACACTCACTGGACAGAGGTGTGATGGCAAAACAAAGGCAAACTACACAACCCCCCATGGTATGGATTCACTGTCGTCGTGGAGGGACACTCACCAAACAAAGATGTGATGGCAAAAGAAAAGAAAAATACCCCCAACCCTTCATGGCACTTTATAATAACAATGCGAGTACAAAATATGGCACAACCTTATGTGCAAAATCCCCAAAAGATGCATGTACAATAGTGTGGCACTTTATCTCAGTGCGTTTACATAAAAGATAGCTTACAAATGATGCTCAAAATGTCCTCAAAAGACAAAATGCTAGAAATACATGAAGAACAGCCAAAAACAAAGCATCCCATGCAAACAAAAAAAATTCAAGAGAAAATATGTCCAGGTAATCCACCAGAGTGTGAAAACACAAATAACTGAATAAAATATACCTGGAGTGAAATCTGGAAAAATTGCATGGATGAAACTGAAGAGCTCTAATACCATGTAGGAGTTGAGAAAATACAACTTCGCAAACCCCGAAGATCACCTGCATGCAAATAACCTGTAACAAAAGAAGAGATGGAGACAAACAAAAGAAGAGATGGTTCTCTGAAAATTGAAAATGTATATATCAGAGAGAATGAGAGAATGAATTGATATGAAATACAATGGGATCAATCCTTATAAAAAGGAGATCATGAAAACCCTAATAAAACCCTAATAGGAAAAACCCTAATAGAAGCCCTAATAGGAAAACATTTAATAATTAATATAATTATTAAATGTCACTTTATGCAAACTAACGTGAAATCTTAAGAAGGGAATAAAAGTAACTTAATCAACATAATTAAGTTAAGACCTTTACTCTATCAGCTTGGGCTCGGAGAGATTTGGAGGAGTGGGAGCTTCGCGAGGAAATTTTTTTGAAGCAAAAGGCTAGAGTTGAGTGGTTGCAGGAGGGGGACAAAAACACTGCCTTTTTCTTCAACTCGGTAAAGGCTAGGAGACATGGTAACTCTATGCCCGTTCTGGTGAATGGTAGGGGTGAGCATCTATGGTCCTGGCAGGATATTTCTAGAGAAACTTCAGATTTCTATGCCTCTTTATTTCGTGAAGACTCTCAGGATTTCTCAGAGGAATAAAACCAAGTTTTGTCTTATATTCCCTCTTTGGTCACTAGGGAGATGAATGAGTATCTTTTGCGAGATATCTCATTGGAGGAATTAGAGGGTATTGTTTTTCACATGAAGAAAGGAAAAGCCCCATGGCTGGATGTTTTTCTAGCTGAATTTTATCAAGAATTTTGGGACATCATTAAGTTGGACCTACTGGTGGTGGTGTGTGAGTCTCAGAATAACAAGCAGATGCTTCGGGTCGTAAACTCTACTTTCCTGGAACTCATTCCCAAATGTGAGGGGGCTGATCATCTTAATCAATTTCGGCCCATTTCTCTTTGTAATGTGGTGTATAAAATTATTTCCAAGCTGATAGCAGAAAGGTTGAAACATTGGCTTAGTGTGCTTATCTCTGAGGAACAAAGTGGTTTTGTGAAGGACCGCCAAATTTTGGATGGGGTGATTATTGCTACGGAGACCATTCATTCGATGGATTCCTCGAAAGAAAAGGCTATGTTCATCAAGCTTGACATGGCGAAGGCTTATGATAGAGTGAGGTGGCCCTTTTTGCGGAAAATTTTGATTGCCTTTGGATTTGTTGCGGAATGGATCCAATGGGTGATGAGTTGCGTTAACTCCACTTCATTCTCGGTGTTGATTAATGGGGAGTCTACCACTCTCTTTAATGCTTCTAGGGGTCTTCATCAAGGGGATACTCTCTCTCCTTATTTATTCTTATGGCTGAAGGTTTGGGTAGACTTGTGAAATGTAATGTGGAGTTGGGTTTGATTCAGGGATGGAAATGGGGAAATGACTGGCCTCCGCAGTCACACCTACAATTTATGGATGATACAACTCTGATGGGTCTGGCCCAGATCAGAGAAGCTTTGAATATACGCAAGGCCTTGGATATCTATCTTGTTGCTGCTAGCCAAAGGATTAATGAAGACAAATCATCCATTTTCTTCTGTAATACTCCAAGGCCTATTCAGCACCAAATTGCTCGTATCTTGAGGTTCCAGATTGGTTCTCTCCTTTTAACCTATCTGGGTTGTAATGTCCCCTTCTCAAACCTGATCGTGCATATGACCGTTGGCCTTTTTTCTGGAAACCCGAAGGCTAGTCGGAAGGTTAAATTAGGGTTTCCTATTTTTGAGGAGGTCTTGGCTCTGAGATGGTGGATTCAATGGCGGATTTCTTCTGGGTTTTCAGAGGGCTTCGCAGTAGTATGTTCATTTCGGCATTCAGAGCATTTTCTGGAATTTACTATTTTTAGTAAATTCTATTTTTGGCAGTATACAGGTTGGTCTCAGGTAGTTGACTTTCCCCTTCAGTTGTCTCAAGTGGCGTATTCAGTTTCGGGCTTCAGAATGCAGTTTTGGAGAGTTGAACTCATTTCACTTAAAAATAACATTATAATTTAAATGTTATTTTATCACCTTGGCCTAGTCAAATAACTTAATGTTATTTTAAAAGGTGGACTTGAAGGGTGGCGCCATCATTGAGGTTATATTAAAATTATATTGAATTTATCAAGTCAAAACTAAGCCTTAAGGAGGACGCATTTATTTAAGTGAGAAATTTAATGAAGTCAAAATTAAAGATGCTTGGAAAAGGACGCCATTTCTTGGGATTAGGGTTTTGACTTTGGAAAAGAAGTTAGGGTTTCCAGGAAGGTCCACAGAAGCTTATAAAAGACAGCCTTGGGTTCTCATTTGAGGATCTTATGTTTTATAATATTGTTATGCTGCCGGAATGGCTTTGGGATTGCTTCGAGGAATGAATGCCTCCTAGCTTGGCTCTTCTTCTTGCTTGAAAGATAGCAACTAGTTGAGAGATAGTTTGTAATAGGTTTATCTTGCATTTTAGTTGAGTATCTTGCATTTTTGGAGTTCTAGATTTGCATTTCAGTCTCATTTTGAAGTTGCTGAAGTCAAGCTGAATCTGTAGTTTCACTCATAAATCTGAAAATAAAAATACAGTCGTTCTGGGTATTGATTCATTGAGTTTCCTTGATAGGGGCGACCCTTCTTGCAAAGATTCAGATTTTAATATTGAGTGTTTATTTTTTAAAAGCAAAATCGCTTCTCTCTATTGGCCGCACCATTCTGGTCTGCCTGGCAAATGTTTAGAAAAAAGAATACTTCGATTTGTTAGCTGTTTCTTGGTCTAGTCCTCATTGCCATCATTATAGCTTTCGTTTGCATCAGGTCTCATGTCATTCTGGCAAGTATTGAGTGAGTTGTGAGCATTTTAGTGGATTCTAGGGTTGCTGGTTATGCATATTACGTTGCTGTTTTGTTATATCAGTCTTGAGTAATCTGTATTTTGGTGAAGAGTTGTATCTGGAAGGTCATAATTAACCTTGGAATGATCATATCTATTATTGCAGCAGTGGAGAGCTTCTAATCTTGTTTATTGCAGGCATCTTCTGATATTTTGTAAGCTGAACAGTAGTACTGTCAGCATTTCTCTTAATCTTACTTTACATTCTGAAGCTGCATTGTATTTCTGTATATCTCCGCCATATGGTCGCCTCATTTCCACTCTGGAATTGGGTAGCACATACTTGGTGTTGAGTTTACTTTCAGCATAGTTAGCATCTCCGTCATATGGTAGCTCCCATTCCATCTTGGTTTGGAAAGCACATTCTTGACGTTGAGTTCCTTTCTGTATTTAGAGAAGAAGATCCTCTGACCATATGCTCGCCATCATCGGCGCCATCCTTGGTTAGAGTTGCTTTTTGCATAAGCAGTTTAATTCAGATCCTCTGACCAATGCTCACACCTTGCCCACATCGGGATCCTGGTGTACATTCTGGTTAGAGTTGCTTTCTGCACGTTTTGGTTTATCTTCTAACCTTAACGGGTGCATTGTTTGAAATCTGTTAATTGAAAAATCAAAAAAAAAATTGGTTTGGAATATTTCAGTGGTATCAGAGCCAAGATCTTGCCATCCTGTGAACAATCCGTCTATGAGTGACAGAGAAAAGAGTTACTTTGCAAGAGAAGACAAGAAGGTTGGAAAACAGTTCCAGCTTTATCAACCTCCAGAAGGTCAGACAGCTTCAGGAACCTTGAGGGCTCATTTGGAGTCTTCTTAGGAAACAGACATGGTAGAAGGTGAGAGGTCAGTTGGGGGTAACGAGAGGATTACCAACAACAGAGATGACAGTGGAAAAGGGAGAGATGGGAGAGAAAGATCCATGAGTCCAGGAAAGAGATTTGAAAGAAAGATGGATGCCTTAATGGACATGGTATCTTTCATGATGGGGAAAGTGGGCCAGAACACCACTCCACAGAACAACTCGGGGCATAGAGGGGAGCATAATGCTTCCAACCAGCATGATGAGCATGCAGCTCGGATGGTGTCAAACAACACTTACATTTCCTCCAGGCCGTTCAAACCCACCTTTTTGGCACCTGTAAACAATCAGCCAGATCCTGAAGAGAATGCTTCATTCGTGGAGCAGTTGAGACTGGGTCGTGCAGAGTATGATTCTCTACCTGCCGACATCAGGATGGATATGTCCTATAACGATTTCATGGATCATAAAAGGAAAAACAAAGGACAAGGGAGACACTATGATCAAAGAAGACCAAAAAATCAAGGAGACTTGTACCAAGCTGTCAACAAGGTGACACTTCCACACTTTGACGGGAGTGATTCCAGTTCAGCCCGAGCTTGGATTCAGAAGCTGGATAACTATCTAGCTCTCAGACCTATGGCAGAAGAAGAAGCGATCAAGTTCGCTACGCTACACCTTGATGGGGTGGCGCACGAGTGGTGGTACCATGGCTTAATTACTCTGGGTCATCAGTCTATCACAACTTATGAGGAGTTCACTACCAGGCTCATTGAGAGGTTCGAGAAGAAGGATCCAGAAGTGCATTTTAGGGAGTTGGCACAGTTGAGACAGTATGGCACTGTTGAAGCCTACATAGCTGAGTTTCAAAGACTTTCAGTTATGGTCACTGGAATTACAGAAAGAAGATTAGTGATCCTATTCACTGAAGGATTGATGGAGCCACTCAAGGGTTGGATCAAAGCTTTTGATCCACCGTCCTTACAAGAAGCAATGAAAAAAGCTAGAAACATGGAGTGGGCTGCTCCCAAAGCAAAGTTTCCTTCCAAACCAGCCTTTCACAAAGGGGATAGAGGGAAAAAGTTTCATCAAAAGCCTCACCATAAGGAGTTTAAACCACAGAAACCCCATGGCTCAAGATTGGATCCAGAGACTATCAATGAACTCCGAAGGAAGGGGTTATGTTTCCGTTGTAGGGAAAAATGGTCCCAAGATCATGTGTGCCCAAAGGGTGCTAAAATTCATCAAATTGAGTTTTATACAGCTGATGAAAGCAATTCTGATTTTTCTGATCAGCAAGCTGATTTTGAGGACAGCGATGAAGAAAATACCCCATAAGAGTCTGAAGGTGAAAAAGAAAGTGGTGGTACATTGGCTCAACTTTTGAGCTTCCAAAAGAATGAGTCCTTTAAAGTTCGTGGGATGATCAAAGGGCAACGTATTGTTGCTTTAATTGACACTAGAGCAACACATAACTTCATAGATGAAGTTGTGGTGGCAAAGAAAGGATTGCAAACAGAAGACTTTGAAGGGTTCAAAGTTATGGTTGCGGATGGGTTTCACATCTCATGCACCAAGAGGATTCTGAACATGTCAATGCAATTCGGCAATTACGAAGTCAAGGATGACTTCTACGTGGTCAATATTGGAGATACGGATGCTATCCTTGGCATTCAATGGCTGCGATCTCTTGGAGAGATCTCTCTAAATCTGCAAACTATGGAGTTGAAATTTCAATCTGATGGAAAGAAAGTGGTGTTGAGAGGGATGTCAAATGGTGGCCCTCGGATTATGTCATTCAAGAGGATGGCGAAGTTGATACGTCATGATCAAGTGGAGTGGGCTGCGGAGTGCATGATTCTTCCAGCTAGTCCCGCTGAAACGAAAATAGAGCATCCTCCAGATATTCAGTCTTTACTCACCAAGAAGAGTAAAGTGTTTGCTGATTTACCCTCGGGACCTCCTCCTGATCGAGGCTCAGAACACATCATAGAGCTCAAAGAAGGAGCTAAACCGGTGATCACAACTCCATATCGGTATCCAAAGAGACAAAAGGATGAGATCGAGAAGAATATTCGGGAACTTTTGGAGATGGGTTTCATACGCCCAAGCAAGAGCCCTTTTGCATCTGCAGTGGTTCTTGTGAAAAAGAAGGATGGTACCATGCGCATGTGCGTGGACTATCGTGCTTTGAACCAAAGCACAATAAAAAATAGATACCCCATTCCCAGGATAGATGAGCTCATTGATGAGCTACATGGGGCTAAGTTCTTTTCGAAGATTGATCTGAGGTCGGGTTACCATCAGATACGAATGAGGGGATCAGATGTGGAAAAGACAGCTTTCAGATGTCACTATGGACATTTTGAATTCTTAGTCATGCCATTTGGGTTGACTAACGCTCCGGCCACCTTTCAGTCTTGCATGAACCGTGTCTTTCAGAATCAGTTACGAAGGTTTGTGCTGATATTTTTTGATGATATTCTGATCTACAGCAAGACTTGGGAGGATCACCTCAAGCACTTGGAGGATGTGCTTAGTATCATGGAATCTGAGAGCTTATTTGCCAAAGCTTCCAAATGTGAATTTGGAATGGTGGAGTTACTGTACCTTGGCCACATAATCAGTGCTGAGGGAGTAAAGGTGGATCCGGAAAAAATCAAAGCAGTAGTTGATTGGCCACCTCCTGAGAGCTTGACCCAGTTGAAAGGTTTTCTGGGTCTTTGTGGATTTTATCGGAGATTCGTAAAGGGGTATTCACAGAATGCTGCTCCCCTTACTGATCTCACCAAAAAGGGAGCCTTTGCTTGGTCAGAAAAGGCTCAAATTGTGTTTGATAAATTCAAGAAGATCATGAGTTCGTGTCCAGTCTTGGCTATCTCGGATTTCTCCAAGCCATTCGAGCTGCAATGTGATGCTTTAGGTGAAGGAGTGGGGGCTGTCCTGATGCAAGACAAACACCCTATCGTGTTTGAAAGTAGAAAGTTACGGGGTGTGGAGAGGACATACTCAATCTATGATAAAGAAATGCTTGCTATTATGCATGCATTAGCCAAGTTCAGGCAGTACTTGGTGGGGAATAAATTCGTAGTTAAGACCAACCACAATAGCCTCAAGCATTTTATGCACCAGAAGGATTTAAATGAGAGGCAACATAAATGGGTGAGTAAGCTTCAAGCTTACGACTTTGACATTGAATATGTCAAAGGAAAAAATAATGTCGTGGCCGATGCTCTCTCCAGAAGGCCTCATTTGAGCTCATTGTGTGAGCTTACTACAGATTGGAGGGACATGTTGCTTGCTGATTATGCCAAAAATCAGTTTGCAACCAGCATTCTGGAAGGTACTTTCCATGATGAAAAGTACCAGGTGGTTGAGGGATTGATTTAGTATAAGGGAAGAATCTTTCTGGTGGCTGATTCTAAGCTCAAGAAGAAGATTCTTTTGAATTTTCATGACATTCCAGTTGCTGGTCACCAAGGTTTTTTCAAGACCTATAGGCAGATCCGAGAAAGGTTTTCTTGGAAAGGTTTGAAGAGAGAGGTTCAACGCTACATTCAGGAATGTCCTGTTTGTCAAGCAAATAAAAATGAGCATACATTGCCAGCCGGTTTGCTGCAACCACTTCCAATTCCCAATCAAAAATGGGAAAGCATTTCAATGGATTTCATCACTGGGTTGCCCAAGGCCCAAGGGAAGGATTGCATCTACGTGGTAGTTGACAGATTAACCAAGTTTGCTCATTTCTTTGCCATTACCAGCACTTTTTCTGCAGCCCAAGTTGCAGATTTGTTTTTTCGAGAAGTGTTTAGGCTTCATGGGTTGCCAAAGAATATTGTAAGTGATAGGGACAGCAAGTTCCTAAGTACCTTTTGGCAAGAAGTTTTCAGAATGAGTGGTACTGTGCTCACTCCAAGCACGAGTTATCACCCCCAAACTGATGGGCAGACAGAAGTGGTGAACAAGTGGTTGGAAGGCTACTTGAGAAATTATGTGTCAGAACAGCAGAAAGCTTGGGTTAAGTGGCTGCATATAGGCGAGTACTGCTACAACTCTACCTTTCATATGTCAATCAAGATGTCGCCTTTCTTGGCACTTTACGGATATGAAGCACCCAGTTTTGCAGACTTGGTGTTTGGTGACAGCAAAGCACCTTTAGCCAAGGATTTGTTGCAGCATAGTCAAGACATAATGAGATCCTTGAAGGATAATTTGCAGATTGCGCAAAATCAGCAGAAGTTGTATGCTGATCAGAGGTGTGTTGAGCGTTCGTTTGAGGTTGGGGATATGGTCTATCTTCGTTTACAACCTTATAGACAGTCTACTCTCAAGAAGAGTGGAGCTGAGAAGCTCAAACCTCGCTTCTATGGGCCATTTAGGGTCATCAGAAAGGTTGGGGCAGTAGCTTATGAATTAGAGCTACCTTCAGATAGCAGAGTGCATAACGTCTTCCACGTGTCCCGCCTCAAGAAGGCACTTGGACAAAATGTGGTTGCTTCTTCACAGTTGCCACCGTTGGATGAAGAAGGACAGTTGGTTCTAGTTCCCGAGGAGATACTTGATGTCAGAGAACGTTCCTTGAGGAATAGAACTATCAGAGAATGTTTGGTAAAGTGGAAGAACCTGCCTATGGAGGATGCCACTTGGGAAAGTGATGAGATATTGCAGCATCCTAGTTTGTGATTGCTTGAGGACAAGCAATCTTGGGGAGGGCGGACTGTAATGTCCCCTTCTCAAACCTGATCGTGCATATGACCGTTGGCCTTTTTTCTGGAAACCCGAAGGCTAGTCGGAAGGTTAAATTAGGGTTTCCTATTTTTGAGGAGGTCTTGGCTCTGAGATGGTGGATTCAATGGCGGATTCCTTTTGGGTTTTCAGAGGGCTTCGCAGCAGTATGTTCATTTCGGCATTCAGAGCATTTTCTGGAATTTACTATTTTTAGTAAATTCTATTTTTGGCAGTATACAGGTTGGTCTTAGGTAGTTGACTTTCCCCTTCAGTTGTCTCAAGTGGCGTATTCAGTTTCGGGCTTCAGAATGCAGTTTTGGAGAGTTGAACTCATTTCACTTAAAAATAACATTATAATTTAAATGTTATTTTATCACCTTGGCCTAGTCAAATAACTTAAGGTTATTTTAAAGGTGGACTTGAAGGGTGGCGCCATCATTGAGGTTATATTAAAATTATATTGAATTTATCAAGTCAAAACTAAGCCTTAAGGAGGACGCATTTATTTAAGTGAGAAATTTAATGAAGTCAAAATTAAAGATGCTTGGAAAAGGACGCCATTTCTTGGGATTAGGGTTTTGACTTTGGAAAAGAAGTTAGGGTTTCCCAGAAGGTCCACAGAAGCTTATAAAAGACAGCCTTGGGTTCTCATTTGAGGATCTTATGTTTTATAATATTGTTATGCTGCCGGAATGGCTTTGGGATTGCTTCGAGGAATGAATGCCTCCTAGCTTGGCTCTTCTTCTTGCTTGAAAGATAGCAACTAGTTGAGAGATAGTTTGTAATAGGTTTATCTTGCATTTTAGTTGAGTATCTTGCATTTTTGGAGTTCTAGATTTGCATTTCAGTCTCATTTTGAAGTTGCTGAAGTC
>CM021106.1:72915177-73154595 GCA_007115665.2 Sequoiadendron giganteum
TAACATTTTGTATCCATTTATCATATCACACTCATTTGAGCTTGAAGCAATATAATACACATCAAAACTGATAGCAAAAACAAAACAGAGAAAAGCAATGGAAATGAAGCAATCTTGACAGAGGGAAAGTATATTATATTGTTTGTTATTTGATTTTTTTTTTATGTTGATTGTGCTTCATTGTTTGATTGGATTGAGTTTAGCTTGAATTACAGTTTACTGGTTGCTGTTATTAATTCATGCTGCTTTGTAAATCTCATTTTCTGGTCGACAGTCTCATCATAGGAGAGAAGAGAATCACATCGCGTTCAGGGCAAGAGTCGTCTAAAAACGAAAAGATAATAATTTTAATCTGCCATAAGTATGCCAAATCTGAGTTGAAGAGTAAGCCACGATGTTTGAAATGTTTTTGTCCATAATACTTATTGCTTGTGAGCCTACATTTGTTTGATTGCCTTTGCAAAAATACTGTTGCTTAACGAGCTGAATATTGTGATAGGGTTTGGTCAGAATAAACGCGTGATCGAAGTATTGCGAATCTTGAAACTTAAATTTCTTGCAAATGAAAATCACTCGTTTTACGAATAACCTGCAAAATGATGACTTTGGTTTATTTTACGCTAGAGTTGAAATTCCAATCTACAGAATCTCTGACATTTTTAGTGTAACTTCGCTGTAACTGGAACCAAGAGGTCTAAAGATTATTATGGTAGGGTAATGTTGTTCTCAATTACTACCAGGTAAATACCAGATTGAACTTAATTTCTGGGGTTATTGTCAAAGAAGGGCATATGCAATCAAAAATACATGTTTCAATCAGGCAAAGATTACTTTCAGATCATCCCGGTAATTTTATTCTCAAATCACATTTCATTGTTCATAATCAATGTAATTAAATTATAAGAGTATAGATTGTGATCATATGGTCAGAGTGTCATGGGAACATCTACAGTGACGAAATGGCTAAATAATCATATTCATGCATTAACTATTTTATTAGCATATGAATTCTAACCATAAGAGGTCCGCCCCGTGGAAAAACTTTCAGGATATTATGCCCTTTCGACAGTTTCCAGTCCTCCTTGAATACAACATTCAATCCCTATGGCCATGGCAAAATTCAAGGGCCCGAATTCTTAAAAGAAATGTTAAGGTCCACCTGTTGGAACTCAATTTTGCTTCCAGAATTTTGCTGGAGTCCTTCCACTTTAATTTGTTTTGACCATACTTAGGCACCCATTTATAGCCGATCGAGAAGTTTTACATAGGTCTCCCTTGTCAAAATTGCATGTATCGTTCACTATTTTCCCCATTTTCTTATATTGACTTGCAAGTGCCAAATTTTCAAGGAATGTTCGAGTGTTTGTGATGCAAGGTGAAATCTTTGTATGTGCTAAGTGTTATTGTCAGATTTTCCCTACCGAACATGCTGCCCTTTCATCTTTTCGATATGTCAGACTTTCCTACCTCGTCATGCCTTCTCGGTATGACTTCTTTTCGACCCCTGATCCCCAACATTCTCCATTACTCATCCTTTTTGGACACCCTCATTCAAACTTCCCTCTTCTATCTTCCACTTTAATTTTCAAACTAATTACTACCTACCCTACGGACAATCTAGAAAGCCATTAATGTGACCAATAAGGCTCTACAACTATCGAAAGTGACTGATAAGCACCCAAAAATATGTTTATATTAAAAGGGGGGAAATTTAAAGAGAAAATGAGTGTCATGGTCCATGCCCTAATTTATTATTGCAACTAAGGTTTAACGACTCGATGTCTTGTAATGTCCCCTTCTCAAACCTGATCGTGCATATGACCGTTGGCCTTTTTTCTGGAAACCCGAAGGCTAGTCGGAAGGTTAAATTAGGGTTTCCTATTTTTGAGGAGGTCTTGGCTCTGAGATGGTGGATTCAATGGCGGATTCCTTCTGGGTTTTCAGAGGGCTTCGCAGCAGTATGTTCATTTCGGCATTCAGAGCATTTTCTGGAATTTACTATTTTTAGTAAATTCTATTTTTGGCAATATACAGGTTGGTCTCAGGTAGTTGACTTTCCCCTTCAGTTGTCTCAAGTGGCGTATTCAGTTTCGGGCTTCAGAATGCAGTTTTGGAGAGTTGAACTCATTTCACTTTAAAATAACATTATAATTTAAATGTTATTTTATCACCTTGGCCTAGTCAAATAACTTAATGTTATTTTAAAAGGTGGACTTAAAGGGTGGCGCCATCATTGAGGTTATATTAAAATTATATTGAATTTATCAAGTCAAAACTAAGCCTTAAGGAGGACGCATTTATTTAAGTGAGAAATTTAATGAAGTCAAAATTAAAGATGCTTGGAAAAGGACGCCATTTCTTGGGATTAGGGTTTTGACTTTGGAAAAGAAGTTAGGGTTTCCAGGAAGGTCCACAGAAGCTTATAAAAGACAGCCTTGGGTTATCATTTGAGGATCTTATGTTTGATAATATTGTTATGCTGCCGGAATGGCTTTGGGATTGCTTCGAGGAATGAATGCCTCCTAGCTTGGCTCTTCTTCTTGCTTGAAAGATAGCAACTAGTTGAGAGATAGTTTGTAATAGGTTTGTCTTGCATTTCAGTTGAGTATCTTGCATTTTTGGAGTTCTAGATTTGCATTTCAGCCTCATTTTGAAGTTGCTGAAGTCAAGCTGAATCTGTAGTTTCACTCATAAATCTGAAAATAAAAATACAGTTGTTCTGGGTATTGATTCATTGAGTTTCCTTGATAGGGGCGACCCTTCTTGCAAAGATTCAGATTTTAATATTGAGTGTTTATTTTTTAAAAGCAAAATCGCTTCTCTTTATTGGTCGCACCATTCTGGTCTGCCTGGCAAATGTTTAGAAAAAAGAATACTTCGATTTGTTAGCTGTTTCTTGGTCTAGTCCTCATTGCCATCATTATAGCTTTCGTTTGCATCAGGTCTCATGTCATTCTCGCAAGTATTGAGTGAGTTGTGAGCATTTTAGTGGATTCTAGGGTTGCTGGTTATGCATATTACGTTGCTGTTTTGTTATATCAGTCTTGAGTAATCTGTATTTTGGTGAAGAGTTGTATCTGGAAGGTCATAATTAACCTTGGAATGATCATATATATTATTGCAGCAGTGGAGAGCTTCTAATCTTGTTTATTGCAGGCATCTTCTGATATTTTGTAAGCTGAACAGTAGTACTGTCAGCATTTCTCTTAATCTTACTTTACATTCTGAAGCTGCATTGTATTTTTGTATATCTCCGCCATATGGTTGCCTCATTTCCACTCTGGAATTGGGTAGCACATACTTGGTGTTGAGTTTACTTTCAACATAGTTAGCATCTCCGTCATATGGTAGCTCCCATTCCATCTTGGTTTGGAAAGCACATTCTTGACGTTGAGTTCCTTTCTGTATTTAGAGAAGAAGATCCTCTGACCATATGCTCGCCATCATCGGCGCCATCCTTGGGTAGAGTTGCTTTTTGCATAAGCAGTTTAATTCAGATCCTCTGACCAATGCTCACACCTTGCCCACATCGGGATCCTGGTGTACATTCTGGTTAGAGTTGCTTTCTGCACGCTTTGGTTTATCTTCTAACCTTAACGGGTGCATTGTTTGAAATCTGTTAATTGAAAAATCAAAAAAAAATTGGTGTGGAATATTTCAGTGGTATCAGAGCCAAGATCTTGCCATCCTGTGAACAATCCGTCTATGAGTGACAGAGAAAAGAGGTACTTTGCAAGAGAAGACAAGAAGGTTGGAAAACAGTTCCAGCTTTATCAACCTCCAGAAGGTCAGACAGCTTCAGGAACCTTGAGGGCTCATTTGGAGTCTTCTCAGGAAACAGACATGGCAGAAGGTGAGAGGTCAGTTGGGGGTAATGAGAGGATTACCAACAACAGAGATGACAGTGGAAAAGGGAGAGATGGAAGAGAAAGATCCATGAGTCCAGGAAAGAGATTTGAAAGAAAGATGGATGCCTTGATGGACATGGTATCTTTCATGATGGGGAAAGTGGGCCAGAACACCACTCCACAGAACAACTCAGGGCATAGAGGGGAGCATAGTGCTTCCAACCAACATGATGAGCATGCAGCTCGGACGGTGTCAAACAACACTTACATTTCCTCCAGGCCGTTCAAACCCACCTTTTTGGCACCTGTAAACAATCAGCCAAATCCTGAAGAGAATGCTTCATTCGTGGAGCAGTTGAGACTGGGTCGTGCAGAGTATGATTCTCTACCTGTCGACATCAGGATGGATATGTCCTATAACGATTTCATGGATCATAAAAGGAAAAACAAAGGACAAGGGAGACACTATGATCAAAGAAGACCAACAAATCAAGGAGACTTGTACCAAGCTGTCAACAAGGTGACACTTCCACACTTTGATGGGAGTGATTCCAGTTCAGCCCGAGCTTGGATTCAGAAGCTGGATAACTATCTAGCTCTCAGACCTATGGCAGAAGAAGAAGCGATCAAGTTCGCTACGCTACACCTTGATGGGGTGGCGCACGAGTGGTGGTACCATGGCTTAATTACTCTAGGTCATCGGTCTATCACAACTTATGAGGAGTTCACTACTAGGCTCATTGAGAGGTTCGAGAAGAAGGATCCAGAAGTGCATTTTAGGGAGTTGGCACAGTTGAGACAGTATGGCACTGTTGAAGCCTACATAGCTGAGTTTCAAAGACTTTCAGTTATGGTCACTGGAATTACAGAAAGAAGATTAGTGATCCTATTCACTGAAGGATTGATGGAGCCACTCAAGGGTTGGATCAAAGCTTTTGATCCACCGTCCTTACAAGAAGCAATGAAAAAGCTAGAAACATGGAGTGGGCTGCTCCCAAAGCAAAGTTTCCTTCCAAACCAGCCTTTCACAAAGGGGATAGAGGGAAAAAGTTTCATCAAAAGCCTCACCATAAGGAGTTTAAACCACAGAAACCCCATGGCTCAAGATTGGATCCACAGACTATCAATGAACTCCGAAGGAAGGGGTTATGTTTCCGTTGTAGGGAAAAATGGTCCCAAGATCATGTGTGCCCAAAGGGTGCTAAAATTCATCAAATTGAGTTCTATACAGCTGATGAAAGCAATTCTGATTTTTCTGATCAGCAAGCTGATTTTGAGGACAGCGATGAAGAAAATACCCCAAAAGAGTCTGAAGGTGAAAAAGAAAGTGGTGGTACATTGGCTCAACTTTCGAGCTTCCAAAAGAATGAGTCCTTTAAAGTTCGTGGGATGATCAAAGGGCAACGTATTGTTGCTTTAATTGACACTGGAGCAACACATAACTTCATAGATGAAGTTGTGGTGGCAAAGAAAGGATTGCAAACAGAAGACTTTGAAGGGTTCAAAGTTATGGTTGCGGATGGGTTTCACATCTCATGCACCAAGAGGATTCCGAACATGTCAATGCAATTGGGCAATTACGAAGTCAAGGATGACTTCTACGTGGTCAATATTGGAGATACGGATGCTGTCCTTGGCATTCAATGGCTGCGATCTCTTGGAGAGATCTCTCTAAATCTGCAAACTATGGAGTTGAAATTTCAATCCGATGGAAAGAAGGTGGTGTTGAGAGGGATGTCAAATGGTGGCCCTCGGATTGTGTCATTCAAGAGGATGGCGAAGTTGATACGTCATGATCAAGTGGAGTGGGCTGCGGAGTGCATGATTCTTCCAGCTAGTCCCGCTGAAACGAAAATAGAGCATCCTCCAGATATTCAGTCTTTACTCACCAAGAAGAGTAAAGTGTTTGCTGATTTACCCCCGGGACCTCCTCCTGATCGAGGTTCAGAACACATCATAGAGCTCAAAGAAGGAGCTAAACCGGTGATCACAACTCCATATCGGTATCCAAAGAGACAAAAGGATGAGATCGAGAAGAATATTCGGGAACTTTTGGAGATGGGTTTCATACGCCCAAGCAAGAGCCCTTTTGCATCTGCAGTGGTTCTTGTGAAAAAGAAGGATGGTACCATGCGCATGTGCGTGGACTATCGTGCTTTGAACCAAAGCACAATAAAAAATAGATACCCCATTCCCAGGATAGATGAGCTCATTGATGAGCTACATGGGGCTAAGTTCTTTTCGAAGATTGATCTGAGGTCGGGTTACCATCAGATACGAATGAGGGGATCAGATGTGGAAAAGACAGCTTTCAGATGTCACTATGGACATTTTGAATTCTTAGTCATGCCATTTGGGTTGACTAACGCTCCGGCCACCTTTCAGTCTTGCATGAACCGTGTCTTTCAGAATCAGTTACGAAGGTTTGTGCTGATATTTTTTGATGATATTCTGATCTACAGCAAGACTTGGGAGGATCACCTCAAGCACTTGGAGGATGTGCTTAGTATCATGGAATCTGAGAGCTTATTTGCCAAAGCTTCCAAATGTGAATTTGGAATGGTGGAGTTACTGTACCTTGGCCACATAATCAGTGCTGAGGGAGTAAAGGTGGATCCGGAAAAAATCAAAGCAGTAGTTGATTGGCCACCTCCTGAGAGCTTGACCCAGTTGAAAGGTTTTCTGGGTCTTTGTGGATTTTATCGGAGATTCGTAAAGGGGTATTCACAGAATGCTGCTCCCCTTACTGATCTCACCAAAAAGGGAGCCTTTGCTTGGTCAGAAAAGGCTCAAATTGTGTTTGATAAATTCAAGAAGATCATGAGTTCGTGTCCAGTCTTGGCTATCCCGGATTTCTCCAAGCCATTCGAGCTGCAATGTGATGCTTCAGGTGAAGGAGTGGGGGCTGTCCTGATGCAAGACAAACACCCTATCGTGTTTGAAAGTAGAAAGTTACGGGGTGTGGAGAGGACATACTCAATCTATGATAAAGAAATGCTTGCTATTATGCATGCATTAGCCAAGTTCAGGCAGTACTTGGTGGGGAATAAATTCGTAGTTAAGACTGACCACAATAGCCTCAAGCATTTTATGCACCAGAAGGATTTAAATGAGAGGCAACAGAAATGGGTGAGTAAGCTTCAAGCTTACGACTTTGACATTGAATATGTCAAAGGAAAAAATAATGTCGTGGCCGATGCTCTCTCCAGAAGGCCTCATCTGAGCTCATTGTGTGAGCTTACTGCAGATTGGAGGGACATGTTGCTTGCTGATTATGCCAAAAATCAGTTTGCAACCAGCATTCTGGAAGGTACTTTCCATGATGAAAAGTACCAGGTGGTTGAGGGATTGATTCAGTATAAGGGAAGAATCTTTTTGGTGGCTGATTCTAAGCTCAAGAAGAAGATTCTTTTGAATTTTCATGACATTCCAGTTGCTGGTCACCAAGGTTTTTTCAAGACCTATAGGCAGATCCGAGAAAGGTTTTCTTGGAAAGGTTTGAAGAGAGAGGTTCAACGCTACATTCAGGAATGTCCTGTTTGTCAAGCAAATAAAAATGAGCATACATTGCCAGCCGGTTTGCTGCAACCACTTCCAATTCCCAATCAAAAATGGGAAAGCATTTCAATGGATTTCATCACTGGGTTGCCCAAGGCCCAAGGGAAGGATTGCATCTACGTGGTAGTTGACAGATTAACCAAGTTTGCTCATTTCTTTGCCATTACCAGCACTTTTTCTGCAGCCCAAGTTGCAGATTTGTTTTTTCGAGAAGTGTTTAGGCTTCATGGGTTGCCAAAGAATATTGTAAGTGATAGGGACAGCAAGTTCCTAAGTACCTTTTGGCAAGAAGTTTTCAGAATGAGTGGTACTGTGCTCACTCCAAGCACGAGTTATCACCCCCAAACTAATGGGCAGACAGAAGTGGTGAACAAGTGGTTGGAAGGCTACTTGAGAAATTATGTGTCAGAACAGCAGAAAGCTTGGGTTAAGTGGCTGCATATAGGCGAGTACTGCTACAACTCTACCTTTCATATGTCAATCAAGATGTCACCTTTCTTGGCACTTTACGGATATGAAGCACCCAGTTTTGCAGACTTGGTGTTTGGTGACAGCAAAGCACCTTTAGCCAAGGATTTGTTGCAGCATAGTCAAGACATAATGAGATCCTTGAAGGATAATTTGCAGATTGCGCAAAATCAGCAAAATTTGTATGCTGATCAGAGGTGTGTTGAGCGTTCGTTTGAGGTTGGGGATATGGTCTATCTTCGTTTACAACCTTATAGGTAGTCTACTCTCAAGAAGAGTGGAGCTGAGAAGCTCAAACCTCGCTTCTATGGGCCATTTAGGGTCATCAGAAAGGTTGGGGCAGTAGCTTATGAATTAGAGCTACCTTCAGATAGCAGAGTGCATAACGTCTTCCACGTGTCCCGCCTCAAGAAGGCACTTGGACAAAATGTGGTTGCTTCTTCACAGTTGCCACCATTGGATGAAGAAGGACAGTTGGTTCTAGTTCCCGAGGAGATACTTGATGTCAGAGAACGTTCCTTGAGGAATAGAACTATCAAAGAATGTTTGGTAAAGTGGAAGAACCTGCCTATGGAGGATGCCACTTGGGAAAGTGATGAGATATTGCAGCATCCTAGTTTGCGATTGCTTGAGGACAAGCAATCTTGGGGAGGGCGGACTGTAATGTCCCCTTCTCAAACCTGATCGTGCATATGACCGTTGGCCTTTTTTCTGGAAACCCGAAGGCTAGTCGGAAGGTTAAATTAGGGTTTCCTATTTTGAGGAGGTCTTGGCTCTGAGATGGTGGATTCAATGGCGGATTCCTTCTGGGTTTTCAGAGGGCTTCGCAGCAGTATGTTCATTTCGGCATTCAGAGCATTTTCTGGAATTTACTATTTTTAGTAAATTCTATTTTTGGCAGTATACAGGTTGGTCTCAGGTAGTTGACTTTCCCCTTCAGTTGTCTCAAGTGGCGTATTCAGTTTCGGGCTTCAGAATGCAGTTTTGGAGAGTTGAACTCATTTCACTTAAAAATAACATTATAATTTAAATGTTATTTTATCACCTTGGCCTAGTCAAATAACTTAATGTTATTTTAAAAGGTGGACTTGAAGGGTGGCGCCATCATTGAGGTTATATTAAAATTATATTGAATTTATCAAGTCAAAACTAAGCCTTAAGGAGGACGCATTTATTTAAGTGAGAAATTTAATGAAGTCAAAATTAAAGATGCTTGGAAAAGGACGCCATTTCTTGGGATTAGGGTTTTGACTTTGGAAAAGAAGTTAGGGTTTCCAGGAAGGTCCACAGAAGCTTATAAAAGACAGCCTTGGGTTCTCATTTGAGGATCTTATGTTTTATAATATTGTTATGCTACCGGAATGGCTTTGGGATTGCTTCGAGGAATGAATGCCTCCTAGCTTGGCTCTTCTTCTTGCTTGAAAGATAGCAACTAGTTGAGAGATAGTTTGTAATAGGTTTATCTTGCATTTTAGTTGAGTATCTTGCATTTTTGGAGTTCTAGATTTGCATTTCAGTCTCATTTTGAAGTTGCTGAAGTCAAGCTGAATCTGTAGTTTCACTCATAAATCTGAAAATAAAAATACAGTCGTTCTGGGTATTGATTCATTGAGTTTCCTTGATAGGGGCGACCCTTCTTGCAAAGATTCAGATTTTAATATTGAGTGTTTATTTTTTAAAAGCAAAATCGCTTCTCTCTATTGGCCGCACCATTCTGGTCTGCCTGGCAAATGTTTAGAAAAAAGAATACTTCGATTTGTTAGCTGTTTCTTGGTCTAGTCCTCATTGCCATCATTATAGCTTTCGTTTGCATCAGGTCTCATGTCATTCTGGCAAGTATTGAGTGAGTTGTGAGCATTTTAGTGGATTCTAGGGTTGCTGGTTATGCATATTACGTTGCTGTTTTGTTATATCAGTCTTGAGTAATCTGTATTTTGGTGAAGAGTTGTATCTGGAAGGTCATAATTAACCTTGGAATGATCATATCTATTATTGCAGCAGTGGAGAGCTTCTAATCTTGTTTATTGCAGGCATCTTCTGATATTTTGTAAGCTGAACAGTAGTACTGTCAGCATTTCTCTTAATCTTACTTTACATTCTGAAGCTGCATTGTATTTCTGTATATCTCCGCCATATGGTCGCCTCATTTCCACTCTGGAATTGGGTAGCACATACTTGGTGTTGAGTTTACTTTCAGCATAGTTAGCATCTCCGTCATATGGTAGCTCCCATTCCATCTTGGTTTGGAAAGCACATTCTTGACGTTGAGTTCCTTTCTGTATTTAGAGAAGAAGATCCTCTGACCATATGCTCGCCATCATCGGCGCCATCCTTGGTTAGAGTTGCTTTTTGCATAAGCAGTTTAATTCAAATCCTCTGACCAATGCTCACACCTTGCCCACATCGGGATCCTGGTGTACATTCTGGTTAGAGTTGTTTTCTGCACGTTTTGTTTTATCTTCTAACCTTAACGGGTGCATTGTTTGAAATCTGTTAATTGAAAAATCAAAAAAAAAATTGGTTTGGAATATTTCATGGGTATTCCTATCTCTGTCGATAGACTCCCCAGATAATCTTGGCAGAATATCTTGGATAAGTTTCATGCGAAGGTTAGTCATTGGACTCATCAATGGTTGTCCTTTTTCAGGCGTGTTCTGTTGCTGAAATATGTGGTTCAAGCTCTTCCTATTTATAGGTGCATGTTATAGGTGGCTCCTGGTGGGTTTTTGAAGGATATGGACTCACTGGCTCGATAATTCCTATGGGCGGGTAGCTTGTCCTCATCTAAATGGAGCCTGGTTAAGTGGGATGTTGTTTGTAGCCCAAGGTAGGTGGGAGGTCTTGGTTTGGGTTGGCATTGGCTGCTAATATTTATTGGAGGTGGTGTGTGGAGAAGGATCATAGTTGGGCTAGGATCTTATCACACAAGTATCTTCCAGGGATTGATAAGAAGGAGCTTCCTAGGTTTCCTCTAGAAGGGAAAGGCTCAGTGGTTTGGGGAACTCTTGTGAAGGATATGGACTCACTGGCTCGACAATTCCTATGGGCAGGTAGCTTGTCCTCATCTAAATAGATCTTGGTTAAGTGGGATGTTTTTTGTAGCCCAAGGCATATGGGAGGTCTTGGTTTGCGGAAGGTGACTTGGTCTGGGTTGGAATTGGCTGCTAAGCTTTATTGGAGGTGGTGTGTGGATCAAGATCATAGTTGGGCTAGGATCTTATCACACAAGTATCTTTCGGGGATTGGTAAGGAGGAGCTTCCTAGGTTTCCTCTGGAAGGGAAAGGCTCGATGGTTTGGGGAACTCTTAAGAAAGGGGTTGCGCTTATCAATGTTCTAGGGAGTTAGCGCTCTATCTCAGCGCTTTTTGGAGGCTAGTTCATCTAGAGTGAGTGATTTTAAGAAATTTGACCCTGGTGGACAAGTGGAGGTGGCTAGGTGGAAGGACCCTAGTGAATGGCCTATTCCCGGGTTGGAGGAGGAGGTATTATGCTTCAGAATATCTTGGCTGCTAGACAATGCAACTCCCTTAAGGTAAAGGATATTCTGGCTTGGAGCCCACCCTAAGGGTGTTTTTATCATCTAGTGGCTAGATCAGGAGTTGCTCTCTCGTAAGTTTGGGGGGGTGGAGGTCCCTTGGTGGAAATAGGTGTGGAACAAGTTTTCTTGGCCCAAGTGTAATTGTTTCATTTGGATACTCTAGCTTGGAATAGAAGTTTGACTTGGGAGAATCTCTATAAGCGGGGATTCTAGGGCCCCTCTATGTGTGTGTTGTGTGGTTTCAGTGAAGAGTATTCTCCCCATTTATTTTTTCGGTGTTCTTATTCTATGTTTCTCTGGCATTGGTGGTGGGGTGTTTGGAAACATTTGTGTGTTCATGCGTCTTCTCTTGTGGAGTTCTGGAATAATCTGGGAAGGCCCCCCTCCCAAGCCTCTTTTCTCCATATTTTGTGGTGCATTGGTCCTACCTTCATCCTTTGGAAAATTTGGTTGGAGAGGAATCATAGGATCTTTCGGGGAGAAAAGATGTTGGCTCAACAGGTTTGGCACAAAATTATTGGTATGATCCAGGAGACTGTTGAAGCCAAATGTGAAGTGGCCCTTCCGCTGGAAAGAAGTGATGATGAGATTGTGAATAGATTGGGGGTGCGAGGGTTGACTCTAGTCTATGCCTATGTTAGAGGGGAGGAGAAGGAAAAATGAAGGTTCCGAAGGGTTGCAGAGATTAATTTGATTCAAGATTAATATTGATGGTTCATTAGAGCAATCTAATGCTGATTATCTTTCTATCCATGGGTAGAATTCAACAATCATGGAAGGGTTGGCGATTCTTTGGGCTATTGAGCCTTGCACCTTGGGTTGGCGTAAGTTTATCTGTGAATCTGATTCGCAGGTTATAGTGAATCATTTTGTTGGAGAAAAGGGTGTTGATGTGATTGGCAATTGTGTTGGTGGTTAGACAGATTTTGGAAGTGCTCTACTTTGGAAATGTGTCTTTTGTCCATATTCTGTTGAGTGAAATAGGGCGGCTGATTGTTTGGACAAGTGGGCTTCCGAGCATGAGGATGATTGGAGGATCGTAAGGGTGGAGTCAATTATCTCCTGAGTATGTTCTTGAACTTGAGAGGGTCGCTGCGGATGATATGGAGGGATAAGTCGATGTTGCTTGGTGGAATTTCATATCCATCCATCATTCGATTTGAGCAAGAGAAGAGTGTGTGAACAAGTGCAAAAATTAGAGTGTGGAAGAGCGAATTGTGGCAACAGTACTTTATTGTATCTATAACCTTCTGATCAAGTTGCAAAGTGTGTGGAACTCCTAGTGGTGGATCTTTATCTATTTCTTTATATTCTTCTGTAGGTAGTGAGCCTCTCTTTATGGATAATGAGTCCTAAGGTAGTGAGCCCTTAATCTAGGTAGTGAGCCTTTGTATCTGGGTAGTGAGCCCTCTGGCTGTGAGACTTTGTATCTGATATTGCATTACTACTATATTGTGAGTTAATCCTCACCATGGTTTTTCCCTCATTGGGTTTTCCACGTAAATTTGGTGTCTCTGGTGTTGTGTTTCTGTTATTTTCATTTCATATTCTCACTTAATAATAGATTGAAGATAAAGTGAGATTGATTAAGTTAAGAAGTAAAGAATTTGATACAATTGATTCCCCCCCTTCTCAGTTGTCTTGTGCATTTCAACAATATGACCAAAGATAAAAGTAAGTTTGTTAAACTTGAAAAGTATGATGGAGGATTAGTTAAATTTGAAGATGATTCCAGAGATAAGAATTGTGGAATAGGTTCACTCAGTTTTGATCGCAAGCATAATACTACCAATGTTTACTACATTAAGTACTTAAGACATAATCTCTTGAGTGTCAAATAAATGTGTAGAAAAGGGTATAATATTATGTTTAATGATGAAGCATGTGAGATCCAGAAAGGGTCCATAACTATGATTGTTGTTGGTAAGAGAATAGATAGAAACATCTATAGCTTAAGGGTGTTGGCGGTCATTCCTTTATGTATCAGGTTAATGATACCTGGTTATGGCACTAGAGGATGTGTGACATGAACTTTGATAATTTGAAAAGAATTAGTTCATCTCATGCAGTGAGAGATTTACCTAGAATCATAAAACCTATTAATGTTCTTTGTGAGAGTTGTCAATTTGGAAAACAAACAAGGAGTAGCTTTAAGGGAAAGGAACAATTTGATACAAGACTATTGGAATTAGTGCATACAGATATTTGTAGTCATAAAATGGTGAGAAGTCTACAAGGTGACAAGTACTTTATGATTTTGTTTGATGATTATTCTAGAATGACATGGGTTACTTTTGTTAGAGATAAATTTGATGCATTAGATAAATTCAAGGAATTTAAAGCTATGGTTGAGAATGAAATGGATTTAAAAATAAAAATCTTGAGGTCTGAAAAAAATATTATTAAATAATATTTTAATATTAAAATAACAATACATAAAATATTAATATTTATAAATATCAATTTATTATTATTTTATTTTCAAAACAGCCATGGGAAAATAACTTAATAGCAGTCTCATGTTTCAAGCATAACTCAAAAACTACGATCTGGGTATTTGAGATTTTTTGACAAGGACAGGAAAATTTCAAAATGCAAAAACCCTTTAAATTTTTTGATAACCCAGTTTGTAAAAGTGGAGTTATAGGCGACGCAATCAGACCATTTTACCATGAAAAATATAACTATACTACAGATTTTAAAATCCGTTTTTTAATAATAAACAGAAGGTTTCATTTTCTAAAAACATTCTAAATGCATTTTTCAATCTCTATGTTTGATTTCAATAACAACAAAATCAATTTCCCCAAATAATTTAAATTCAATTGAGGTTTTCACAATTTTCACTCAAGAATTTTCACAAGCAAAAGCTGTAAATTTATTTAATTATTTTCTTCTAATATCAAATTTATTTTCTAAAACAGATTTAACAAATAAATCTTTAATCACTACTATTTAAAAAAAACCAATCAAGAACAATAAAATACAAAGAGGAAAACCTGGTATAAGAAGCTACAGGAAGAGATGAATTTCTGATGCAAGTCTCCTCCAAGTATTTCCTGAATTTTCTTCAATCTCCCAATGAATCCAATCCAAAACCAAACAAATGCAAACAATCTTTCCTTCAATCAATTCTACAATCAAAACTTTTCTTCAAACCCTTGTGCAAATTTTCCAAAATTTATTTCCTGCTGTAAAAATGAATTTTTTCTAAAAACTTTCTCCCCTCAAATTAAAACATGTATTCTTTATAAATCAAAAATACCTAATTCAACTCTAATTCACATTATATGCAAATTAGATATTTCAATTTCAATTTCAATTTTTACAACCCTAATTCACATTACATGCAAATTAGATATTAATTTCAATTTCAATTTAAAATGGAATTTCAAATAATAAATTAATTTCCAAAGTTGCAACCAATTTCTCAAATAAACATTTAATTACAATTTCCAATTTAATTCCCACACGTTAAAATTAAATTCCAAATTTAATTTTAATTCTTTTATTTCCTTTCATTCTCTTGCATCACGTTTAATTAATTAATTTAATTATTTAATAACTAAATTCAACCCCTTGGATCAAATTTAATTAATTAAATAAACTAAATATAATTAATTAATTTAAATATAAACTTTTATCCATATTGCATTATTTAAATTAAATAACCATCAACATGATTAAATGCAATTATTCTAAATATCTATTTCCAAATCAAGAATTCTTTAGAATTAAATAACATCAAAGCAAGGCAGACAATGACTCGACACACACAACTGACGACACACTAAGGCTAGGGTGTAAACTTGACACATGTTACCTAGCTACTATCTCCCGTCCAACTTAACCATTGGATCGACATGTTCAAACCTGTGAAACCAGGTGGAGTCGATGTCATGTACCTACAATCCTGCAACCAAATAAACAACATCATACAATATATCCAGCATATAATACACACCGTGAAGAAGAAATTACAGATTCGTAGGGCGCTCGCAAGCGAGTGATGCGAAACTGTCCTCTTCACAAATACACTCATCGAAACTGACACTTCCATCATAATTCCAATAATCTCATAATAACATCTCATGTTAACTCTACAACATCATTAATCTCTAATACATGTGAAAGAATAATCAAATAACTACATCCCACAATAATGTTGTCGCTCAATAGTAGCAATCAAAACATTATAATAAAATGTATCCAGTATCAAAGTAATTGCAACCTAATATAGCATAAAGGAAACCGAACGAGAAGCAAAACGGAGGGGTATTACATACTACTTACAAAATCCTAAATTTTAGATGGAAAAATATCACCATTAAAAAAGTCTTTTAATAGAATTACAACTGACCAACTAACTAAGGTTTGTAACATAAAACATAACTAACACTCAGAGTGGAGCCATAAAGTCTCAAACAGAAAACAAATAGAATGCTTTAAAAATTCTTTCATTATGCAAGCCTAAATTTTTGGCGCCCAAACTTTCGGCGGCCTAACTTCAACCACTTGAAGTTCACTCTATTCATCGGTTGTGCATAAGTCCTATAGAATGACTTAAATTTTATACCATTATATCAACATTAGCTAGCTAATTTCAATCAATTTAAGAAATAAGATTTATACATCATTTTATAAAAATTAGACAATTATTGTTCCTAAAAATACTCATTGGAATGGTTGAGGTGGTTAACAAGAACAAAGAAGGGTATTTAGCTTTTCAAAATCATGAGGTTATTTATACCTCATCACTCTCCCCTTCCTAAGCCTGAGCATGTCCTACTCTCTGATGAGTCCTCAGACTCTCTGCATGTTTAGGTCATCATATTTAGAACTAAGATCATGCATATCCCCTACTTCCTCATTCCAACGATCAGGATTTTTAAGAAAACCCTTGTTGAACTTAACCCTCATCTACCATGCATGTAATTTTCCAAGATCTTGCTTTGTTGTGACAAAAACTATAGGAGGTGGCTGAAGGAGCAATGGGGGTTTGTACCGCATCCCTATCCACTTAGTTTAAGTTGTAATATTTTTTCCAATGCTTGAGCCCTTTTGTAGGACCACCTTAGATTAGTGGGTGAGATCACCTCCCTCCTTTTAAGATACATAAGCATGTGAGTGTACCGATCCTCACAAGCATGCCATGCCCTTTCTATCAATTGTGGACCATGAACTTTGAAATTCTCAAAACAAATCCAAAGATTTTCATCATACTTATCTTTACATTTTGGTAGCTTTTAATCCCTCAGAATTGGGCTTTAAAGGCAAAAGGTTTTTGCTTAGGGTATCTCATTGAATTCCTACAATTCTTTTTGTTTGCAAATATTCTTTATTTATCTCCTGCCACTGAATCCTATTCTGCATAGTGGACATGAATTCTCTAAGTTGCACTTCTCCAACAAAAATATTGACAAAGAAATCAGTGTGTTTTTCTAAAAATAGATTATGGATGAAAAATTCACACAGCATATTTTGTTGAACAGGAGTTGCCTCTTTGAAAGCTTCTAAAAACTATTTATCATCAGGATCATATGGAAAATTACAAGAAATCCTCAAATTCTTCCATCTTAACAATTGTTCATTTAAAAACATGGAATATAATTTGAATGGTTTCCTACAAGCTAGTAATAATTCTCTAATTTGGCATACATTCATTTTAGCCTGATAGAGTTTATCATATGATTATTTCAATAATACTATTTCCTTCTTAAGTTTGGTGCTTGTCTCGAGAAATAGCATATTTCCATCCATTTAGTCAACATTGGGGGGATGTGGCCTTGAAACCATTCCATTTTGGTTGGCTCAATCTGTACTTCTTTCGATTCCATTTTTGGCTTCATCTTGATTTCTTGCAAATCTTGTTCTAGTTCAATAGTTCTACTCAAAGATGCATTTAGTTCATCTTTTTGTTTTTCTTATTTTTCTACAAATGCTTGGAGAGATTGCACTAGATTATTAGTTAAACCTTTAATTTTTTTATCTTTTCAGACAAACTTTCCAAATACTGTTTACCTTTCTTATTACTTTGTTGCACTTGAAACTGCAACTCTCCAATAATTTTGTCTTTTTGCTCCAATTGATCCTTCAAAATTGTGATTTATTGATCTCTTTTCTTCAAAATTTTAGTTTGTATATCTATTTTCTATTGTTGTTGACATATTTTTATTTATTTTTCTATAGTCTAAATCTTAACCGAACAATTTTTGTTCTCAACTCACCTAATTCTATTTTAATATTATCAAGACTTTCAATTTGTACATTAGAGCAGAGAAGATAAATAGAAACTTTTGCATTATCATCAATCATATTTTCTTCATTATGTACCTCTAGTGGGTTTGGTTCTGCATCACTGGAAATTGAGGAAGAAAATTTTTCACTTGGGTGGATCATATCACTTTCCTGTTTTTCTATTGGTTGGTGCAAAGGAGAAAATGATTTCAGAGGCTCATCCTCAATAAGTACATAATTTGGAATATGTTCTCTTATTTCTTCTTGTCTTGTCTCAAGTGAGACATCTTCCTTTTCATATTCATCTAATTGGGTTGTTTTAACACTTGGTTGTGCCACATTTTCACATGATTGTGCCACAGTTTCATGGGGCTGCCTATCTTGTAATTTCTTTTTAGGGATATGCGGTTGATCACAAGCCACAGCACAACTAATCTCAGAAGACAATTCTTTGCTTCTTCTCAAAGGGGAAGGCATGTGTACTTCTATTTTAGTCCCCTTCCCTTTTTATAGGGATGATCATTCTCGTCTTTCAAATTTTATAGGCCTATATTTCCTTGTTTTTCTAAAGCTTTTGATACATTTTGTGGACTCGGTCTTTCCTCAAGATCAAAAGGGTTTATTGTATTTTTTGACGCCTTGCCATCAAGAGCTCTTTTGGCATTTTGAGGTTCAGGAGAAGGTTCTTTCCAATTTTGAGCCACCAAACCAGATGGCTCACCCTCCTCCAAATGTCTTGTAGACTCGAGGTTTTCAAATTTTTGAAGTTTTATGCCATTTTTGTTTCATTTTCCCTTTCTTCAGGAAAGGATATTTACTAATAAAATGAATGAGGTTGTGATGTTTCAATGGACCCAACCTAATTTTGAACCTTTCAATCATATTGACAATAGAATCACTAAGAAATGTGAGAAGGTTAACTTTGAATTCATGGTTTTCAACACCATGAAACAAATGAGTCACTAATTGAAAGGGGGGACCAACTATTATGGCACATTGCCCTTCACATGTGAAATATTTGATTATCCAGGCAACTGTCATTCTCCATGGCTCTAGAATAGACATTCTTTGAAACCCTTTATTTTTCCCATGGGTATTTACAACTAACAGAGGCTGAGATTCCCCCTCCCTACTGAAAAGCTCTACCATTTTTTAATAGGAAATATTTGTAGTTTCTAATAAATTTACACCCTCATTTCTAATTCCAGGTAAACAAGAAATGATTTGAGGGCTTAACTTGAATTTCTTCCCATGCACTATTGACTGTTCATCTAAGAAGTTTTTTGTAAGTTTTTTAACTAGCTACTCGTTATGCCCTTCAAACTTCTTCATAAACTCAAGCCACCCTATCTTTTGAAACAGTTCTAAAAAATTACCCAATGCCAACAAATTATCTAGAGAAGTTGGCTCTAATTTCTACTTAGCTCCACCCATGTTGTCTATTATGCTCAATTCTGCTCAATATTTGTTGAATTTCATAGCACTCAAAAGGTGAAATTTTTTTTAAACAATACAATGATGCAGATTAAAGAAAATGTAATCTTTTCAATCACTCGTACTTGACACTGTCGATGGGACATGAATTAATTATTTTATTTAGCTTCGTTGTACTAGAATCATTACTTTGCATGGAAAAGAGTGCATGAACTTCCACACCTCAAGCGAACGTGCAATCCACACAATTTACTAAGTTTAGAAAATGGTGGTGGAACGTGCCAATTTATTCATTTTTATTCACAATAATTACCTATTTAAAATAAAATTTGTGCATACCTTTGTCTTGTCATCGATTTGAAAGTCGCTTACCTTTTCTGACGTAATAGCAGCATTGGATGGGATGGCGAAGGGTTGTAATGAATTTATTAAATGGATGAAGACGGGATGGCTAATAAATGTTTCAATTATTATGACGAAAAGTGATCACAATGATTTTGGTTAATTATGGAAAGAGATGGCAATGTAGGGCGTGAATTTTGAAGGTGATAGAAATATTTAATGATGATCATGTGTATGTCATCAGAACTATTAGAGCATTTGGAGAGGAAGGAAAATGTAAAAATATTTTGGAGCATCGCTAAAAGATGCAATTGAAATAGAAGAAAAAAAAATTGGAGCACCGCTAGAAGATGCAGTCGGGATGAAGAATAAAAATTTTGGAGCATCACTAGAAGATGCAGTTTGGACGAAGAAGTGAAGTTCCAAAGCATTGTTGAAAGATGCAACCGAAGTAAAGTAGCAAAATTTTGGAGCATCGCTCAAAGATGTATCTAGAAGGGAAAAACAACTCTAGAGCATCGCTAAAAGATGTCGTCGGAATGCGGGAGAAAATTTCCAGAGCATCACCGAAAGATGTCGTTGGAATGCAGGAACAAAGTTTTGGAGCATTGTCAAAAGATTTCATTGGAATGTACGAACAAAGTTTTGAAGCATCACCAAAAGATGCCTCCATAATGCAGGAACAAAGTTTTGGAGCATCGCTAGAAGATTTCGTTGAAATGCAAGAACAAATCTTTGGAGCATCACCGAAAGATGATGTCGGAATGTAGGAAAAAAAATTTAGAGCATCGTTGAAATATGCCATCAGAATGCAGGAACAAAATTTTGAAGCATCGTTGGAAGATACCGCCGGAATGCAAGAACAAAGTTTCAGAGCATGGCTGAAATATGTCGTTGGAATGCAGGAACAAATTTTCAAAGCATCGCTGGAAGATGTTGCCGAAATGTAGGAACAAAGTTTTAGAGAATCGTTGGAAGATGTTGTCGGAATGTGAGAAGAAACAAAATTCTAGAGCATCGTTGGAAGATGCATCCGGAATGTAGGAAGGAACAACATAAAGTACATTGGACTTGTAGACATTGAAAACTATCTTGAATGATATCATGCACTTGAATCAGGTATACTAACATCATTTCCTCTCAAACCCATCCTCTTTTCGCTTAATTAATTAAATTATACTAGCTATTAAATTAATTGCATCACTTGCATATATTAACCTAATTAATTTAATCAAGTTAATTCACCCCCTTTCATGCTAACATTTCATCTTATTAAATTAAATAAATCAAAATATTTAATTTAATCCCTGAAGTCTTCTAATTTAATTAAATAACCCTAAGTTATTTAATTAAATGTTGTTTCATCTCTCCCTCATTCATTAAATCATTTAATTTAATAAATATCATGTTATTCCTCTAGAAATCCCTAATTATGTGATTAAACCTTGTTTAATTAGCAATTAAACTAATTTTCCTCTAAAAGGAAATATTCCCATGGAATATTCCTTATCCATTTTTTTGCACAATTAAAACTTTCTTTTAATTTGTAAAATATCTTTATTCTCATCCAAAATAATATTCTCTCCCCTCCAATCATCTCACTTGGCTTCAAATGCAAGTTATCTTTTAACCTCTTGAGCAAGTCACCTTGTGACCGTGTGTGCAGGTCAAAAGTGTGTTTGTTTGGAACAAATGTGAGCCCTTGATTACTTCTCATCTTGCATTCTCATTCGTTTATGAGAATCCATGATCCATTCCTCTTCTTCCTTTCACCCTTGACCGTTGATTAATCTTTTAAATCTCAACCCTCCATTTTTCATTTGCTTTCCTATAAATAGAACACTATTTGGAGACAAATGGATCCATCTTTCAATTGCAAGTTTATTCTATTGAAATCACTTACATTCACACTCATACATTACTCACATTTAGCATATTTTAGTTCATTTTTAGTTTCATAATAGCTTTAAGCTTCCATTAATGGCTTCCATGCATCCATCTTAGCTTGTTTATAAATTAAGGTTTCCATATTTTAGCTTAGAATTAACTTAGATTAGATTAGAAATTGCATAATTAGCTCTTTTTAGCATAAAATTATGTTAATTTATCTTGCATCATGTTTAATTTAGCATAAATCAGATTTCCATCCATTCATCACAATGGTTTCATCGATTCTCTTCCATAGAATCAATTGAAACAAGCTCACAAGTCATGGGATTGGAAAAGGATCGTTATTCCACATCAACACGACACCAATCTCACAACGGGATAATTTTTCAGATGGATTAGAGTAGGCATTTAAATGCTTTCGTAGTTTAGAATTATTTTCTTTGATAAATGTTTAGTTTAACTTTCCTTAGAATGATCTTGTTGAGATTCGAGTATTAGTGGCACGAATATGCTTTGATTATTCATAGATCAAGCGTAATCGTCCCATTATAATATCATCGTCTCACAAGGTTTAACACATTTTGGAGAATTGTTGAGAGATGTGCCAGACTATAGGAACAAACCAAAGAATGGAACTCATCAAATGAACAAGTTTCGGAGCATCGATGCAATAAGTTATGGAATTTAAGTTTGATTAAAAATAAAGTCCTGAAAGGAAAAAACAAAATTTAGCCAAGTCCAAAAGATTGAAAGTACAATAAAAATGCTCAAAAGTGATTATGAGTACATAAACATGCAAAAAAAATTATATTTTTTATTTTTTATTTTTTATTTTTTTTTAACTCAATAGTAAACCGAAAACTACATTGGCTATGTCGTAACTGATTCAATGCATTGTATTTCTCCTTAAATTTTCACCTTTCTTGCAAATTCCTCTTTTTTGACAGGTTTGTGGTAGATTCGTAATCAATGACCATTGACTAAGAGGATTCGAGTATCACCATCAATAGGTTTGAGTTGCACTGCTCCATTTGGAAATACTTCAGAAATTTCATATGGACCCAACCAATGAGTCCTTAGTTTCCCTTGGTGATCTTTATATCGAGAATCAAATGACAACGCCTAATCCCCATTATGGAACTCTCTTTCTTTTAGGTGTTTATCATCCCAAGCCTTTTGTTGTTGTTGGACTAGCTCAATTTGGTGGACAGCTTCTAATCGAAATTCATTTAATTCACTGAGTTGTAAGACTCTCTCAACCTAGGCTCATTTAAGTTCTAATCCTAACTCCATTTTTGTTAAGAGTTTGAACTTCAAATTTGATGGGTAGGAGAGGTTTCTTCCCAAAAACTAACTCGCAAGAAGTAAAACTAGTGGTTAATTTTCAAGTTGTATTATAGGCCCGAATGGCTTTGGGTAATTTCTTGGCCCAATCTCTTCTCCCTAATGAAACTATTTTTGTTAGGATGTTCTCAATTTCCTTGTTGGTGACTTCTACTTGACCATTTGCTTGTGGGTGACAGGGTGGAAACTTTTTATGGCTTACCTAGAAATGATCAGTAAAAGTTAGCAGAACTTTGGACATAAATTGGGGTCCTTGATCTATGACAATTATTTTAGGGGCTCCAAATCTAAGAAAAAAAAATTTATACAAGAAGTCAGCTAATTTTTCTTCCCTAGCTACTCTTAGGGCTTGGAATTCTTCCCACTTAGTCAAATAGTCAATACAAACCATAATATATTCTTTGCCTTGTGAAGAAGGGTCTATCGAACCGATAAAATCTAATTCCCACTTTTAAATGGTCCAAGGACTACCTATGTTTGGAGATGAATTTCATTGGATGCAATAGGTCTTTCTACTCTTTGGAATTCATCATAGTGGTGAACATAGTTTTTCACATCTTTATGCATAGAGGGCTAGTAATATCCAGTACCCAAGATTTTATGGGACGTTCTCTTGGCAGAGTAATGGCCTCCAGAGGGGTCATCATGGAAGGCTCTAAGGATATTGTATGTTTCATATGACCTGACACGATGTCATAAAACCGTATCAATACCACATCGAAATACATTCCATTAATCCATTTGAACCAAGCACTCTCAAACGAGGCATTTCTTTTATTTTAATGTAAAGTCTGGTGGAAACTCTAAAGTAGCCAGATAGTTGGAAATATCAATGAACCAATGGGTTTTAACGGAGATGGAAAATATATTTTCATCTAGGAATTCATCCTGCATAGGAGCACAATCTCCATTTTCTTATTTTATTCGGGATAATAAATCCACAACTACATTGAACTTCCCAAGTTTTTCAATGATGGTCATGTTGAATTCTTGTAGAAGCAATAACCACCTTATTATTCTTCCATTTACTGTCAGTTTGTTCATTAGGTACTTGTTAGTTGAATGGTCTATGAACATAATCAATTTGTAACCTATGATGTAATGTCAAAAAAAATTGATTGCATGCACCACAACTAAGAATTATTTCTCCATAGTGGTGTAGTTTCATTCAGTGGGAGTCAAATTCTTACTAATGAAAAAGATGGCATATTTCCCTCCATTTTCATCTTCTTGACCTAATACTGCTCCAATAGCATCATTGGAAACATCTACATAAATATGGAATGGAAGGTTCCAATTAGGCCCATGTAGGATAGGAGTAGAGATGAGTTTCTCCTTAATGGTCGCAAATGATGTTTGGAATTTTGTTGTCCAAGAAAAATCTACATCCTTTTGGAGGAGAAAAAACATGGGAGTTGCAATCTTGCTAAAAAAAATTATGAATCTTTGGTAGTATCCAACATGTCCTAAGAAACTTTTGATGTCATTTTGGGTCTTCGAAGTCTTTATTTGTTGTATTACCTCAATTTTCTTAGGATCCACTTGTATCCCCTTAGCAGAACTATGGTGTCCCAACACTATCCCTTGTTCTACCATTATTAGACATTTTTCATGACTCAAGGATAGATGATGGTCTTCACATCATTTCAATACCTTGTCCAAATTTTGAAGTCCTTCATCAAAATTGGAACCATACACGGTGAATTCATCCATGTAGACTTCCTCATAGTCATTTACTAGCTCAGTAAATATGGCCAGGATAGCTCTCTGAAATTTTGTTAGAGAATTGCATAGCATGAAGGGAAGAACGTGATATGCGAATGTTCCCCAAGGGCAAGTAAAATTTGTATTGTCCTAGTATTTTTTTGCTGCTTGTATTTGGTTATATCCACTAAATCCGTCCAGGAATGAAAAATACTTCCTTTCAACTAAATTTTCCAAGACTTGGTCTATGAAAGGCAAAGGGAAATAATCTCTATGGGTAGCTTTTTTGAGCTCCCTATAATCAACGCACACTCCTTCCCATTTTTCTTTGGAACAACTACCAGAGGTGAAACCCATTTTCTGTCAGAGATGGGATAAATGAATCCTACATGTTGGAGTTTCTCAATTTCAATTTTAACAATATCTTTGAGAGCAAGGTTGATTCTTCGTCGAGTTTGATGAACAAGCCTAACATCTTCCGTATAGATGCGATGGGTACAAACACTTGGATGTATTCCTCTCATTTTTGTATAATCCCAAGAAATATCTTTAGATCTTTTTCCCAAAACATCAAACAATTTGAGCTCTTCTAATTATGTCAATGAGTTGTTGATATTCAAAGTTTTTCCTAGTAATAACATGACGGTTTTTACTCCCAAGTGGTTGGAGGTGATAGTATGCACTTTGTTGGTTAAGGTGTTGAGAGGATAACTATGTGGTATAGTTTTGTGGGGAATGGCAATATCTTCAAAGAAATTATCCATTTTTGGAATGATATTATTCAAAGGACAAGGTAACCCTATGAAGTTGGTGTAATCATATTTGGTGTGATCAATGTTGATTGGATGCCCTAAAATCTCTTCCACTTCTACAATTTCCTCATCACTTGAATCTACAGTAAGATTTTGCATGTTGTTTTCCATTTCATCTTCCAACTCTTCACCATGTTGTTTAATGACTACCATAGCAAGTGAGGCTAGATTCTCATGTTTGTTGGCACCATCTGGTTCATCAACCCAAACTTGGTTATGTTCAACAAGTTGAGCAGGAGAATATAGGAATAAGTATTTTCTATTAGGACCATGTGAAATGGTCATTCCTCCTACTTTGTAGTCAATCTTGGTTGCAACTATAGCCAACCACGGTCTACCCAATATTATTGAATAACTATCCTTTGGTGTGAGGGACTATATTATTTGGAATTCTACTGGATATTCCCAACCATCAACCTTAACAAGAACATTTTATAGGGCACCTTTAGGAATAGATACGAATTGATTCACCATTTGCAATACGGTAGTTATGGGATGTAAATCAATGAGTCCTGATTTTTCCACAACATCCACTGTCATGACATTAATAGTTGCTCCTAAGTCCATAATTGCATTAGGTATTGCTACCTCATTGATTGTCACTGTTATAAGTGGACTAATTGGGTCATCATATTTTGGAGCTGATGTTTTTCCAGCCAGAAGGTTAGCTAGATATATTTTTATGTCCACAATGTTAATCTATTTTGGTTTCCTTCCTGGTGTTTTGACGCACAACTATTTAATTAGTTGATTTAATTCAAGAATTTTTTTAATTTCTTGTAACAAAGGAACCTCGATTTGAAGTTACTTAATTTCTTGTATCAACGCAATTTCAGTAGATAAGGTCATTTCCAAAGGGTTATTCAAGGTGATTTCTTTGAGACGCTCGGGAAAAGGTGCTTGAGTTTTCTCTTTCAAGGTGGAATCCTTCTTTAAATGGTTTGTTGAACGTTGTCCCTCCTCTTCTTGAGGTAACTCGGGAGTTCTAGATGAGGATTGTGGAGGAGGCTTGTCTTGATTACTCGTTAGGTTTTTCTCTGAAGGTATGGAAGGTTTCTTATTATTTTTAGTAGGTTCTTGATTTGGTTCATCCAGGATCTCAACTATGGTAGGTTGTTGGAGTGTTTTTCCTAGCCTCAACTATAGGTTTCCACAATGGATAGAATTAAGTCCAATCATGTTTTCCTGTTATGTCCAATACACTGGGGTGTTTTGATGATTATTCTTTGGATTAGGAACAGGTCGTGTTGGAATTTGTGGTAGGCTGACCTGCTCATTTTGTTTAGGGTTCACAAGAGTTGTTAAAAGGTTCTACTACGGATCAGGCATCCTCCTTGGCCCATTATAAAACTGATTTTGAGTTTGATTCCATTGAGGTGCGGGATTTTGAGGATACCATTATTGTTGAGTCTAGTTCTACCATTGGGGGTTTCCCCAAGATTGGTTTGCCCATTCAAGTAGTCCCCAAGGGTAAGGTTCCCAATTAGGTGGTGCTTGAGGCCAAGGTGTCACCCACTGATTATTATTCCACTTATTTGGGGGTCACCAGGTGGGATTTAAATTCTGACTGTAAGAGAAATTCCCTCTAGGTATTTGATTCACAAAATTGACCTCTTCCTCAACATGAGATATCCTTTTCTTGGAATTCTTGATTGCATATAGGATCTCCCATTGATCAATGGTATGACTCTTCTCAAAAAATTGGCAAATGTCAATTTTGTCCGAAGGACATTCTCTTAAGAGATATTTGTTTCAACACCAAGGACAATAGATGGATAAGGTCTCAGGATTGATTTTTTTGGCTTGTATTCCATCCAAAGTGGTGTTTAACTAAACAAGAATGTTTGTTTTGATATTTTCTATTTCCTCACACAGTTTACCTATTTCATTGGAACCTCTTAAAAGACTAGATTTGTGAATTCCTCCTCGAGTATAGGATAAATTCTGGCATAACTCGGTGATATCATCAAGTCCAAGTTGTAACACATCTCCTTTTCCCATTAAATCTAGACTTCTCCTAACATCTTCATCAAGTCCTTTGAGAAATATGGTCTTCAAAGTTTTTAGACTTATGGCTTCTTTGACACATCATTTAGATAAGAAGATAAATCTATCCAGGTAATCTTCTAGGATTTCATCTTCGTTTTTCCTTAGTTTGAACAACTCATCTTTCTTGTCGTTGACCCTACAATAACTTTAGTATTTGTCCAAAAAGGAAGACTCCATATCATTCCAAGTGGATATCAACCCTGAAGCTAATCCCATGAACCAACGCATTCAATGTCCTTCAGAGTAGAGGGAAAGAGTTTTAGTTCTTGGTTATCATTTTTGTAGTCATACATCTGACACAAAACTTTAAAATTAAAAAGGAATTGGTCAGGGTCTTTAGAGGATAAGCCTCTGAAGGTTGGTAAGATGGATGGTGAAATTTTTTTCATAGGTGTATCATCATCTTCGTTGAGAGAAATAGGATAGGTAATTTTTTGTGCTCCCCCTATTGGGTTATCACCATCTCTATGGTTTCTTCTCCTTTTTTTGAAAGGGTTATCATTTTTGTTACCAGCCATGATGTCAATAGGAATACTTTCTTCTTCAAAACATTTCTCTAATGGTTGAGTTTTTGGGGTATACTGGGAGGTCTCAAGTTGAGCTTGCTTTACCAATTCATCAATAAGCTCTTCAGCTAAGACTTCTACCTCCCTATTTATGATTGGAACGATTGGGGGGTTTTGGTATGAATCTTTCGTTTGGACCTCGTTTCCTGACCTTGTAGAAAAAGAAGCTTGGAAACTTTTTTTTCTAAAAGAGGTATCCAAGCAGTCTCCTATTAACACTATAAAAGGAATAGTCCCCGACAATGGCACCAAAAAGTGATAGGTTTTCATTAGGTCCTAACACTTTAGTTAAAAATATATCAATTATGTCAACCGGGTAGTGTTCAAAGGTTGTATGCAATAGGGAACATTTTGGCCATCTCTCTCTTAGCAAGATTTTCTATTTTTTTGAAAACAGAAATTAAACTAGGAAGCATGACATTGTTAAGCTAGAAAGAATGGAATTGTTAAAATAGAAAACATTCATATTCCTAGTCTAGAAAGCATTTAAATTGCTTAAGAATTAACACTTGTAGTTAAACTGTGAAATTTACAATGAAGAAAACTAACAACTAACGACCAACTACTAACTGAAATTACAAACAAATTGTAATTAGAAAAAGGAGTGGGTACTCTGAAATATCAAGGTGTTTACATAACTTAAAGATTGTAAACTCAAAACCATGACCTTCAGGAACACATGACTCAACACAAAATAACATTCATCTAAATTTAACATGCACAGAATGGAGATAACAATATTAATAGGAAAAATAATTATCTACTCTAGTAGATCCCTCGAGTGGCTAGCTCTCAGGCATTCCTACGTTTAGCTCAGATCACACGTACTTTTACATCCTCAAAATAAATCCATCCATGGTACTTTTATTACTCAAAACAACTAATTTGGAATAATACAGGCAATATTTCTTTATTCATATCATAAAAAGTGTAATACAAAGAACATAAATGAACAATATTCAAAGCATATCATAACAACATGTATTGCTTTTGGCGGTTACACATATATATACTATACTACTTACAAAATCCTAAATTTTAGATGGCAAAAGATCACCATTGAAAAAGTATTTTAACAAAATTACAACTAACCAACTAGCTGAGGTTTGTAACATAAAACATAATAAAGGCTCAGAGTGGAGCCATAAAGTCTTAAACAGAAAACAAACAGAATGCTTTAAAAATTCTTCCATTATGCACACCTAAATTTTTGGCACCCAAACTTTCGACGCCCTAACTTCAACCACTTGAACTCCACTCTATTCATCGGTCATGCATAAGTCTTATATAATGACTTAAAGTCTATACCATTAGATCAACATTAGCTATCTAATTTCAATCAATTTAAGAAATAAGATTTATACATCATTTTATAAAAAGTAGACAATTATTGCTCCTAAAAATAAACTCATTGGCATGGCTGAGGTGGTTAACAAGAACAAAGAAGGGTATTTAGCTTGTCAAAATCATGAGGTTATTTATACCTAATTAGGTTGACCTATTTATACCTCCTAAATCTTAAATGCAATAAATTCTCAACCCAACAGCATGTTGAGCATTATTAGACATGAAATTAGAGTTTCTCACTAATTGTAAGAAAGTGGATGATGTGGGTCCATAGCAGTGCGACGACCGAAGGATCTAAATATTTATGAGAAACAGTCATACTCCCTCCTAGAAACTACAATGTGAAACTAATTTTTGTGGGCTTAAATGCATGCGAGGATTCAACCTATGCGGGATTTTGCATTTGTGAAGATTAGCATGCACCTGACCATTGCAAGTTTCAAAGGGTTGAGGAATTCTGACCAAGGGAAGTCAAAAGAGATCTTCTTAGAAATTTTTCCCTTGCTTGAATATTCGCATAAGTGAATCCCTGCAAATGTAAAATACTAAGCCAAAAATAAACCCATAACTTGAAACTAACACAAGAAAAGATCCAAAAGATGAACCCAAAACCAAAATCGGACCAAAACAAACGAAAAGAAAGGGGTCCTCATTTTCAATGTGGCATTTGTGCAAGGCACGACAGGTACTTTAAAAAAAAGGGTAGATAATGGTGGAAAGTTATGGACACTATTTACCAATTATTTTGTATTTTTATTAGTAACAAATTGTTTCTTATAAGGAATTTTTAATGTAGTGTTATTTTTTGTGGGTGTTGATGTGAAGGCCTCAACTTTATCGATCTTAGTATCATAGTCTCAAAGTGTCACACATAATTCTACACAATTTTTGTACTTTTAGAATAGTATCTTCTCTAAGATTGATAGGATAAGATTGTCCATGAAAACCTTTTGAGTTTCTATCTTCAACATGTGATAGTGGATTTTTTTTAACATTAATTGGAATTTTAAGGACCAAATCACTAGCTTTCTCTTTAGGCCCTTTCTTGAAATGAATAACGAATTTAAAGTTCACCTCAAGGTAAATTTGAGCTTGAAAATGATTGAAAAATGCCTTAGTCATCACTTCAAAATTTCTCACTAAATCATGTGGTAGAAACTAAAACCATTCAAGGGAATTCTCTTTGAGTGATTGGGGGAAAATATTGCACAAGATACAATCATCATAAACATAATGTAAGAAAATGGAATAGAAGTTCAAACATAAGTAGGGGTCTCCTTTTCCATCATAAAGAGGGATTCCAAGTTCCTTGAAATTGGGAGGAAAGGGGTGTGCAAGAATGTCATACAATAAGAGATTATAATGAAGGTCTATGTTCACATCCCTTTAATTTATTAGGTAAAGTGTCTATTATTTGTTACATTTATTGTAGATGGTGCAAGACATGAGACATAATGAGTTTAGTTGATGATTGAAAAGATGGAGGTGGAGTAGGGCTTTTATGAAGATAATGAGAGAATTGGAGAAGAGAAAGTGGTGTGGTTCTAGAAAAGAAAGTGGACATGGATAAGAGTGATGGTTCCTACAAGGAGGAGGAAGGAGGAAAGGGGAATGAATTATACATGTAATTTATGGGAGGAGAAGTGGTAGTAGTCATAAATTCAGTAGTAAAAGAAGTAATGTGAGTGGGTTGAAATGTGGATGAGATAGAATGAGGAGGAATGAAAGAAGGAGGGGAGTAGAGAAAAAGGGGAAAGTGATGGATGGAAATGCAAAGGCTTAGGTGTTGGGTTGAAAAATAGGTTGAGGTAAAAATGGAGGAATGAAAGACAAGGTGGGAATGTATGATAAAGAGATATATAATCAAACAAGGAATTATTGGGATGAATGATGGATGAAATACTTTATTGAATCAAAAAATATTGGAAGAGAGAGAATTGGTGTGCATTATAGCGAAAAAATTGTTTATCTTCAAGCCATAAAAAATTATTAGTGTTGTTTGTTATGAATTGGACAACATTTTTAGCACCCACTTGCTCTATAGCCTCTAAAAATTTTGACAATTGAATTTTCTCCCTTCATTTTCCCTCACAATCAACTACCTTAAAAAATATTTCTTTTTTAGGGCACACTACAATGGAATTAATTATAAGTTTGGTTTTGCAATCTTTCTGAAGACAAGAAAATATTAAAGGTAAATAACATAGAAGACTGCAATACACACACAATACCTTCACCTAAACCCCTTATTTCTCCTTAGATAGAGCTTAAGTAGAGTGCACCCTAGCTCCACTTGATGTGCTCTTTTGATGTGTTGATAGAGTAGTGTGGTTGCTTATATAACCAACGACATGATAGTAGGATCAAATGATGAATGATCAAATGGATAACATGAGGATATGATGAATATTAGCTAGCATATAGAAAAAGTAGATATAAAATGAAGGAACATAACAGTAGGATGAGAAGAGATTCTTCTAAATGGGATGGAAGGCCTCTCATTTATAGAAATACCATGAGGGAGATCAAGGGCCAAGATAGATTGGTTGATGGATGGTTAAGATTGATTGAGGATTAGGGTTTGTCTCAAATATGTTGTCATGTGACAAGTGACACATGAGGGATAAGGTCTAGATTTAGGATTAGAATTAAAATTAAGAGGTGTGATATGAAATGAATGGATGAGATGGAAAGTTAGTTCGAATTTTTGAAAAGTTTCTAGGTTTAATGAATCTAGACAAGGTCTTAGTTAGTCATGTGACTCTCAATAATTAATTAAATAATAATAAAAATATTAAATTAATTATTAAATAAAGGTGTTGTGGAAGGATGAATTAATTTAATAAATAACAAATATTTATTTAATAAAAGTGGTTATGAATGTGAAGGATAGATTAATTAAATAAATAATAAATATTTAATTAATTAAAGTGGGGGATAAGTGTGAAGGATAAATTAATTAAATAAATAATAAATATTTATTTAATTGAATTGTGGGATAAAGATGAAGGTTAAATTAATTAATTAAATAATATTTGTTTATTTAAAGGGGGATAAAGGGTGAAAATAAATTAATTAATTAAATAATAAAAATTATTTAATTAATGCTCAGAATAAAGTAAAAGTCAAGTGTGGTTAAGTATGGTCAATTTTTCAAGTGTCTACATTTTCCCCTCTTGAGATTATGTTGTGACTAAATAAGTTACATCATTTCAAAGAAGAATAAAACATAGTGGGCAGGCAAGGGATAAGAAATAGTGGCATGATGCCCTAGTCATTGGTGAGGATGAGGAAGGATGAGGAGGAGGAATTTTTATGCCCCCTCGAGAGGAAAATTGGGTTCAAAGAACATGGGTGTGCTCTCAAAATGGATGGGAGGATTAGAGGGTGAAGGATAAAAGGAGAGAGGAAGGTGATGGATAGAACAAGATAGGGATGATGAAAATAGTATGGAGAGGGAGGATGGATGATCATCATGATGCAATGATATAAGAAACCTATATTTGATATTATACTTGATGTTATGCACCAAGATATAAGGAACCAGTATGACAATGTGTCAAGTACATGATCAAAAGGTCAAGTGCAAACATATGCCTTATAACACCATGATATATAAGACCATAATGCCCTTGTGGAAATAAAGTTCAAAGACCATAATAAACTCAAACAATGATAAGACACATAAGGAACAAGCAACATGCACTACAAACCAAAAATAAATTAGGAAAATGCCCCTAGTCAAGCTAAAAATTGATTGATTGATTTATGATTGATGATGAGGATAGTAAAGTTAATGATAAGAAAATGGTGTACCCTAAGGATTGTGGTGTTAATGATAAAATAACACTTGTATTGGGAAGGATAAATCCCTATGATGATAATTATATAATGGATCAATGGATTATCAATTGATTTGGATCAAATTGATGGATTATTTATGGATGGTGTACTAGATTGCAAGATTGGATCGAATGGATTGGAATTGATTGCATTTGGATGGATAATTTGGGATGGTTGGATTGGAAGGATAGATGGAGGATAAATGGATTGGATTGGATAGGATAGGATTGGATGGAGGGTAGATGATAAAAGTATGGGATAGGATAGAGGAATGGATGGGATCTAATGACAAGGGAGAACCAAGGCTTGGTAAAAGATGGATGGATAACTTAGCTAGGAGATATAAGGATTAAGCAGATGGATAGGAGGAGTTCCAAGGATTGTGTTGAAAAATATAAAGATGCCCCACACTAGATATAGTGAAATCATGTATGGAATATGATAATAGATTCATGAAATGGAAGGATAGTACATAAGGGATATTGATGGAAATGAAAGTAAGGCTTGCATTGTCTAAAACATGCATGGATATTTTTCCCCTAGCCTTATCAAGATCAAAGGAAAGAAGGGAGCATGGATTTTGATAGGATGGAGGTAAAGGAGATAGTATTAAGTATAAGAGATGGAAGCTATAGATGATGTGGATAATATGTGGTAGGTAAGATAGAATAGATGGTGCATGGATATATTGCCCCTAGCCTTATCAAGATCAAAGGTGGGAAAGGAGGATGCATTTGGATAAGATAAAAGGAGATAGGATGGGGGATAGGTGAGTTAGATATGATACATGATGTGTATGAAGATCCTTAGAATTTTCAAGATGAAAGGAGGGAGGGGAGGATGAACTTAGATAGGATGATGGATAGGGGATGAGGGATAGTGGAGGATGTGGATAGGATGTTGTAGGTAGGATAGCATGGATGGAACTTGCCCCCAAGTGTAGAGTGCAAGAGGATGTTGGATTATATATGATACATTTTTTCCAATTTTTCATCATGGTATTTTCCCAAGATGTCACAAGAAGTGGTTTTCACCATTGGATGAATTATTTCTCTATACTTTTTTTATTTTTCCATTTTTTCATTTTCACTTTTTTTCTTTTTTAATATTTGGAATAGTATGGATGGATGAGGATAAGCATGTGGATAGGTGGATTTGGAAGATAGTGGATAGATTATATGGATATGGAGGAAGGAATCAAGTGTCTAGTTTCTTGGATGGTAATCCTTGAAGATGTGTTACAGTGGACCATGGCAAGTGGAGGTACGCTCATAAACATGGGTAAAATGATAACAAGGGAGATGAAATGGATTTATGCAAGAACTTGGATTAAAGGAGGATGATGGGGGGTGAATTTTGGATGATGGATGGAGGGTTGGAATACTTATGGATGAGTGGATGGAAATGTGGCAAGATTAACATTGGCACACAAATTGAAGGGAGGTGGAGTTGTGGACAAGTGGATTTTGAATTTGGAGATTTAAATGGAGGAGTGGATATGGATTTTGGGACATGGTGCCCAAAATGGATGGAGGAGATGAGGAGGACTTAGGATAGTGGATTTTGGGACAAAAGGAAAAAAAAATTATTTAAAATATGAAGGATTATTAGATGGAAGATTCAACGATTTAGGAGTGGATGAAGCTATCGGATTAGCAAATTTGGATGCCAATTTGGATTGTGCTTTGATATGCATTGCTTATATTAGTTTCTTTGAGATCCACAAGGTTTTTTATTTTGAATTCATGGACCTTTGCGGCCTTTTGGATTTAAATTTTTATTTTGGATCAACTTTTTCTTTGTTTTTGCATGTATTTTTGATGGTTCATGGTGATCCTTGAATTTTTATGCATTTTTAGTTTTATGAATTTAATTTTTTGCATCCAAATTTCTTCCAAGAGAAATGGTATACGTTTATGGAGAGGAATGATGTGAAATTCTTATTGGTGATTTAGTGTATGTAGTATGTTGAAAGGATTTCAAGGATTTGTACCTTTGTTGATCTTGATTTATGATAGGATGGACTGATTTTGAGATAGGGGTGTGATAGGGTTGGAATGAAAGGACCTAAGATGGATGGAAGGGATGATGTTTTTTGGGGAAATAGGGACCCAAAATATATGGAAGGGATGAAGGATTGGGCTATGGGGCATAAGGGCCCAAAATAGACTTAGAAGATTGAGGATATGAATTTTTGCACTTAAGTAGAGGGATATGGGTTTTTGGAGGGATACCAACATCTTGAGTTTGAACTTGGTATCACACGCCATGATAATTTGGATTTTCTTTGGATTTGGATGGGTTATAATATTCCTTTCTCATGGAGGCCCATCCCTTTGCCTTGATAATGCATAGTTTGAAAAAAAATCCAATGGGATAATTGTTGTGGAAGCAAGAGGCAAGTCCATATTGAGGGGGGTATGACACGGAAGGAATGATAGGTTCTTAGAGTAAACTAGATTGGATGAAATTGGAATAACCCATTTGACAAGTGTGGGTTTTATGGGTAGTTTGTATAAGGTTGATGGGATCTTGTGGAGGATTAGGATCATGACATGGAGATGAAGGGATGCTTTGATCTTCACTTGGGTAGGGATCATGAGGGGAAGTGGAAGGGATACTTTTCTCTTGGCTTGGAATGGTATCATGAGACAAATTAGGATGTATATCATGAGATGGAGCAAATGGTTAGACATGGTAGAGGATTGATTGGAAGAGGGAAGTTTAGGATTGATTTTGGATGAGGATGGAAATTAGGATGATGAGTTAGAAATGGATTTGGAACTATAATAATAGGACCTAAGTATGAGGATGAAGGATGAAATTGGAGTTGGATTAAGGAAGATTTGGATTGGATAGGTTTGGAGTGAATAGATAGATAAAGGATTAAGTTGTATAGGAGGTTATATTGGAAATATTTTAATTGGTGAGGGATAAGTTTGAAGGGTTTTAGAAGATTTGGATGGATAGGGAATAAGATTGGAAGGAGGATAGATGGGTTTGGGATATTTGGATAGATGAAGGATTGGATAATTGGATTTGGATGAAGAGATTGCAAGATGGATTGGATTAGGATGAAGATTTTGATTTATTGACTATCAGGTAGATTTAAAATCACACAAACAAATAAAGTGTTAGGGTTAGAAGGCAGATATCTAACAAGTTAAATGCATATTTGAACAATAAAATAGAGAAATAAAACACACAGAAAATTATAGCAGAAACAAGACAACACAAAGAATTTAATGTGGTTCACCCAATCTAGGCTACATCCACAAAACCACAGCCATCCAATGATTTTATTATCCAGTGCAAAACATATTACAATATTGTGAATAATACCATGCTACAACTCCCCATCCCAACTACTTATAACAAGCTTTTAGAAGCTTCCAGAAATTAGGGTTTACAAAGTTGATTTTTTTCTTTTTCGATGACAAAGCGAAAAAAGGTGAAAAATAAGTGTACAGTACTAAAGAGGATACATGAAGAGTGTACAGTATAGCACGATCAGTCGCCACATGCCAAAAATCTCCCACTTGGAGACTTATCAGGCTCCACACCAACACATAAAGTGGCTTGAGGAATATTTGGAAGATAGGTATGCACTATTTTAGCACAAGAAGACACACCAAGCACTTGTAAAAGCCTATACTTATTCAAGTGAGAGTGTTAACTTAATGTGGGACCACCATCCAAAGGCTAATACCTCAAGATTAGTACAAGACACTTATCTTTTTAAGAGTCAATAGATAGGGATCTAGTGGCATGAGGGCTCACATTTGCCCTTTATTTGGAGGTCTGAAGACCTTTCCCAAATATATTTTATCTCTACTCAATTAGATGCATGGTAAATTCAAGCATAATAATGTACCTTGCACCACACTAAGCAACGCTTGAAAGATATTAAACTAGGCTTCACAAGGCTCTCTAGGGAGTCCTCTAAATACCTCAAGAGTATATGAGGCCCAATATGTTGATTAAAGGGAATAATGCAAAAGAATCAAGAGGAGAGGGTAACCTACTCTCCACCCTCACTTCTCCAAGGTATAATTTTTTTGGAGGCTTAGCCCAAATTGACAAGTTTCCACTTTCAAGAAATGTGTCTTTTGATTCACCTCCAACTCTTTATACTCCGCCTGAACATGATAGTTGGGGCCATCCCCTAGGGTGATGAAATCCTTATCCAATCTTGCTAAAATGAATGATCCAAGTTTCTTTGGTCACCCAAGATTGCATGAAGCACAAAGGGAGAGCATACACACATTGGGTTCCTTGGGATAACAATGAAAAGAAAATTATTAAAAAAAAGAGTAAGTGATTTTTTTGATCCTCAAGATCACACAAAGGTGCAAGAGGAGGGCATACACACCACTCACCCAAAGACACAATAGAATTTCCATTACCCTTATGAAAAGAAGTGTGCAACTAAGACTAGTCAAATGATAATACCTTGGACAAACGTAGTCGCAACACAAAAGTGTTAGTAGTTTCACAAAGGTCTTGGACCAACAAATATGGTTGTAAGAAAATGTATTAGAACTAAAACTCTTGCAAAGATCAAAAAATAATTGCATAATGCAACAAAATAGATGTAAAAAAAAGGTATGCTTACAACAAGATTACAATTTCAATTTTTTAATTTTTCACATAGTCAAACTAGATTTGATTTTTTTTGCAATATTTTGGACCCTGAAATTGAAAATTCAAAGAATAGACCCTTAATAGAAAATTTAGAGCTTTCCAAAAATGCAAGAATATCTGAAAAATTATTTAATTTATGCCCTAAAAAGCATATTTATGATGAAAAACCCCCAGTCGACATAGATATGATTATTTAGTCAATTTTTTGACCTCAAAAATAAAAATATGAAGAAAAGAACCCTATTAAATTTTGAGATCTTTCTAAAAATATGTTTTCCCAAAAAATCATTGATTTGTGACCTAAACCTAGATTTATGAAAAACTCTAAAATGACAATAACACACTAAATATTGACGATCTAAACCTGGTCATTTTACTAGAGCATCTTAAGATCATCCACAACCTTTAGTAAAAAAAATCACATTTGTTTGAAAGATATGATGAAATATTTGAAACCTTAAGGTTTTTCCTTCAACCTGCAAATCTCCAAATACCTCCAATATATTTATGTATGTATGTATAATATATATATGTATGTATAGATATATATATATATATGTATGTATGTATGTATATATGTATATATATATATATATATATGTATGTATGTATGTATGTATGTATGTATGTATAGATATATATATATGTATGTACGTATATATATATGTATGTATATATACACATACATATATACATACATATACATATACATATATCTATATATATATATATATATATATACATATATGTATGCATACATATATACATACATATACATATCTATATATGCATATATGTATGTATATATGTACATATATATGTATATATATGCATATATGTATGTATATATGTACATATATGTATATGTGTGCATACTATGCCTTTAATATTAGAGTGCATAGGGCTATGAATAGTCATCTTGTGGTTATCTTAACAATTAATTAAGTCATAGTATCATTATTATATTGTTATTTAGTTATTTAGGTCAGCTTGAGGATTATATATGGTTATCAAAGTCAGATTGGGTATATCCTAGGCATAAGTAGGGTATATATAGGAGGCAATGAGTCTTGTTTGTTCATTAGATTGTCAATTATGTCTCATTGGAGGTATTTGGAGGTTTTCCCCCCTCGAAGTGACTTGTTATTCTCAACTATTATCAAGTACTTTCAACAAATTTCATATTGTGTTCTTCTCTTGTGCAAGTTTTTTCATTACAAGTGGTATCAAAGCATGATCTTAGCACTATGAAGGCAAGGTTCTTTCTCGATTTTGGAGGTCATTTTAGCAAGTGAGTACATCTCAAATGTTTTTAATATTTTTATTTTTAAAGGGTTCTTTAAGAACATATTGAAGTGGCTACAATCAAGATTTCAACGAAATTGGAGCATAATTGAGATATTTATTGCATAAATATGGTTTTTTCCTAATTTATTTGGAAAGTACATATCTCCCACATCTTGGTGAATTTTCCTTGATTTTAATGGGTGTTCTAATTAGTATGAGAGGTGCTTATAGTCCAAATTTTAGAGGAATTTGAGTAGAATTAAGTGATTTATTTTAAAATTAGGGATTATTTTGACTTTATTTATATAATTTATTTCAAAATTATTTTCTTCCATCATGACAGGGCCTACAACAAGAGGCAAAAAAATGCTACCACACTTGGGAAATCTTTAGATAAGGATGATGTAGAAATCGAGAATATTAACCCTAATGAAGAAATCAACAATGTTTGTGGGCGGGAGGAAGTCTACTCTGCAACGAGCAGATGGTTTGGTTGCGACAGTGGACTCGGCTCTGCCTCGGGCGGATGGGTTGGCTACATTGTGGCCACATCTCTGGCTGGGGTTTTGGAAGGGGTTGTTGCTCCTGGTGTGGGTGTTGTTTTGTGTTTTGTTGAGGGGTCGTTGGTTGCTTCCTCTGTCAGTTGTGTTGTCCTTGTTTCCATTGGGGGATCCACTAGCCCGGTTCCTCGCTCTGGATTCTCTTCCGTTGGGGACTCCTCTGTCCCGGTGCCTATCCTTGGTCTCTCGTCTGTTGGGGACCCCACTGCCTTGTTGCATGTGGCTGAGATTGCTTTTTGGCTTGTGAGCCCTGCTCCTGCCCATCGTTTGGTTCCTCATGTTGTTGCTGCTATGGGAAAGACCAAATCTTTTTCTGATGCTGCTAGGGGGGTGCTCGGCCTCCTTCTCATGCTCGTAGCTTCCTTCCCCGTGCCCAGGATTCCCCTGTGATCGTTTGTGGACCTGAGATCATTGAAAATGAGGATTATTACTTAAAAACTGTTGTAGTCTGCAGGTTCAATGGCCTTTGGCCCTCCCTCCCGGATCTCCACAATTGGGTGTCGGTTTATTGGAAACCTTTGGTTGTTGGGGAAATCGAGCTCTACCCTTGTGCTAGGGGTTTCTTTATTGCTACCTTTGCCTCCCCTCTTGAGTGAATTAGTGTTTTGGACAGGGGGTGGATGTGCGGTATTCATTCTCTATCCATCAGGCCTTGGTCTCGCTCTTTCAACCCCCTTATGGAGCCATTGAACACCAAATCGATTTGGGTCCGTCTACCAAATCTTCCTCTCCAGTTTTGGGAAGAATCTTGCTTTGAGGCCATTGGCAACTCCATTGGTCATTTTCTTATGGTGGACTCTACAACTCGGGAGTTTGGGCATACTACGGTTGCTCGTTTGTTGGTTGATTTGAACATCTCCAAACCTCTACATGGGGATGTGGTTTTGCTGGTGGAGGACCGACCTTGTAAGCAGCTCTTGGACTATGAGGGTCTCCCCTTCCGGTGCAGGAGATGTTTTAATGTGGTTCATTTGGTTGTTGCCTGTCCTCTTGCCCACCACAAGGGCGTTGCGTCTTGGTGGAAGGACGCTCTCTTGGACCACCTCATGGTGGGATCTTCTTCGGATTCTTCTTCTGCTGGGGAGGATGAGCTCGCTGCTCCTCCCTCGACCTTCCCTTTTGAGGATCCTCTTTCGGTTCATTCTACTGACATTGTTCAGACTGTGCCTGACCGATCTGCAACCTCTATTTTCGTTGCTCTGTCAGTCCCGGCCTGCCCTTTGCAGAATTCCTCTCTGGTTCCTATGGTTGACTCAATCTTTGTTTCTCCGCTACCATCTCCTTCTTTGCATGGTGGCTCCTCTTCTGTGGTGTCTGGGGTGGAGGCGCTCCTCACTCTTTCCCTGTTGGTTCCTTAATTTGAGCCCCCTTGATCGGTTGTCCTGCGGAAGAAGAAGGGGCTCCCCCATTCTATTGCTGCTTCTTAGCCCCAAACTCGTGGAGCCAGCCTTGACCCCTATGTTTTTGGGTTTGCTTAATTTTTTTGGGTCTCTACAGTTGTCCATCAGTTGTTGTTGGTTTTTCCTCTAGTTCAAAATTCTTCTTGAACTATGTTTTCTTTTGGCCTTTGAGCCCTGTGTATAAGGTACAGCACCTTGTAAATGTTGCTTAAACTTTCAAAAACAATGTCAAGGGTGAAATTTCATCATTGAAGAAGGAGATGATTGAGGAAATTTCAATGAAGAAGGATATGTAGAAAGAGATTACTAAATAAATTTTATCAATGAAAAGGGACATGCAAAAGGATATACATGAATTAAAATCTTATTCATGGTATTAAGTATAAGGTGGAAGATAATGCTTTTGTTGGAAATGACTTTTTAGGGCTTGACTCAACTCACATGAAGGATCATCCCTTTAATAATCATATGCCTCAACAATTCATACCCAAGTTGGATATGAGAAATTTTGATGGCAAGGATCCAACCAATTGTCTTTGACAAATGGAGCAATTTTTTGATCTTCATCATATTCCAAGTCAACATAAGGTGGTTATGGCATCATTACACTTGGAACCAGACCAGCTTATTTGGTATCATTGGTTATTTGATGAGAAGAGAAAGAAAGGTTGTGTAGTCACATGGTCAATTTTTCAAGAGGAACTTGCTATCAATTATGGAGATAACTTTATGGATAGCTACTTTTGTCAACTCACTAAATTAAAGAAAATAGATGCAGTCAATGACTATACTAATAATTTCAAGCCCTTTGTCTAAAAGTAGAGAATGTTATAGAATAAAATTTGAAGGAATTATTTCTATGAGGTTTAAAGGACCACATAAAATATGAGATATGTTTGTCCCAACCACAATCCTTGTCACAACCAATCCTTATGGCAAGACAAGTTAAGGAGAATTTTTTGGCCAATAGGCAACAAGGGATCATAAACATAAGAGAAAGGATCTCTCTTACACATTCATTACCTCAACCTACTAGGTTGAACCCACAACAAATTAAGGAGAAGAGAGAAAAAGGGTTGTGTTTCAATTGTGATAGAAAATATAGTCAAGTAAATAAATGTAGTGAAAAGAAATTGTTATGATTTGAAGGTCCAAGTGATGAAGAAGAGAAGGAACTAATATTAGAGGGTGAAAGGGAGACAAGTGAGTAATCGCATGATCCCCAACCAATAATTTATTATCATGCACTCTTAGGTTTTAGCACCCCACAAACTCTCACAGTAGTAGGTTTCTTAAAGAAGAAGAGAGTAATATTGTTGATTCACTCGAGTAGTACTCATAATTTCATCAACAAAAAGTTGGATACTCATCTAAATTCTCTTATATATCTAGGTCCAGAGTTTCGAGTCTTGATTGCAAATGGTGGTACTGTTAGTTATTCTATAAAATGCCACAACATTAAATTATCCATGGAAGATTATCACCTTGATTGCCCAATATATGATATCTCCATGGGTATAGACAATATTGTTTTGAAAGTAAAATGGCTTACTACATTGGGAACTATTGAGATGAACTTCCAAGAACCATTCATGAGATTTCAATCAAAAGGAAATACAGTAGAGATAAGAGGGTTGTAGACAAAGCCCCCACAAATGGTAAACTCTCATTAAATGCAAAATTTTCTTAAGAAAGGATCTAATATATTTGTGGCCCAATTATGTTCATTAGAAGCCTATCAATCTAATGATCCTACCCAACCATATTTACAAGTAATTATAGATCGTCACTCAGTAGTTTTTAAAGACATGCATAAAGGAATTCCGCCTAAGAGGGATCACAATCATGCCATACAACTATTTTCAAGGAGCCAGTCACTCAACATCAAGCCTTATAAGTACCCATATATACAAAAAAGTGAGATTGAAAAGATTTTTTAGGAGATGCTAGAGGCATAAATTATCAAGCATAGCCAAAGTGCTCACTCATCACCTGTGGTGATGATGTGTGAGAAGGATGAAACTTGGTGAATATGCCCAAACTATAGAGTGCTCAAAAAGTACACCATCAAAGATAAATTTTCTATTCTATTCATTGATGATTTGCTAGATGAATTAAATGGAGCTATGTATTTACAAAGTTATATCTTAGATCAAGTTATCACCAAATCCGAATTAAGGAAGAAGATATTTCTAAGACAACATTTAGGACTCATGAGGGTCATTATGAGCTTTTGGTGATGTCATTTTGTCATACCAATGCACTATCTACATGTTCAAGTTTGATGAACTCCATATTTTTATTAAGAAAAAAGTGAGGAAGTTTGTATTAGTGTTCTTTGATGATATTTTGATTTATAGCAAGACATGGGAGGAACATTTGTGGTATGTAGATCAAGCATTACAAGTTCTCAAAGATCACCAACTCTATGACAAGCCATCCAAGTTTTCTTTTGGTCTCAAGGAGGTGGAGTACTTGCGACACATAGTTTCACAAGGAGTAAAGGTGGATCCTAACAAAATTAAGGCTATCATGGAATGGCTTGTTCCCAAAGCCATTAATAAATTGAATGGTTTTTTGGATTGATTGAATATTTAAGATTTGTGAATAATTATAGTCGTATAGAAGCACCCCTCATAGCTTTATAAAAGAAATATTATTTTCATTGGAACGAGTTCGCTAATGCAACATTTTAAAGGTTGAAGGAGGTTATGTGACTAATTTAGTCCTTGCTGCTCTAGAATTCACCAAGGATCTTTATTGTGGAATGTGATGCTTCAAAAATTGGTTTAGGAGTTCTCATATAAGAGGGTCACCCCATTTCTTTTGATATTTGTCAATTAGAGGATAAGAATCATATCAAACCTATTCATGAGAAGGTAATGCTAGCTATTATTCATGCACTGAAACAATGGAGGCCTTATCTAATGGGTGGATACTTCAAGGTTAAGAAAAATCATGATAGCCTAAAATATTTTTTAGAACAAAGATTATCTTATGAAGAGTAACAAAAATGGGTCATTGAGATGTTGGGATACGACTTTGAGATTGTATATAAAAAAACGAAGGGAAATGTTGTGGAAAATGCACTATCTAGGAAGAATGAGAAGGATGAAGCTTTATTGTATGTCATTTCAATGTTACAAGAAGATTGGATAGCAAAAGCCAAAGCGAGGTGGCAGAATGATGTTGCTACAAGTAATCTCATTCAACAATTATAGAGTGGTCTCAGTAGTTCAGATAAATTTTGTTGGAAGGGATATGCTTTGTGGTATAAAGAGTGATTGTATCTTTCCAAGAATTTCTCTCTCAAAAAAAATCTCATAGAGATGCATGACTCTCTAGTTGGCAGTCATTCGATATTTTTGAAGACATATCATCGAGTCAAGAAAGACTTCTTTTGGGAAGGGCTAAAAGGGAATATTCAAAAATTTGTGGCTAAATGTTTGGTTTGTCAAAGAATAAATGGGATACAATTAAGACACCTAGTCTCTTGCAACCCTTAGTTATTCCTAGCTAATGTTGGGATGAGGTATCCACAAACTTCATCACAAGGCTTCCAAGATCTAACAATAAGAATGTCATCATGGTAGTTGTGGATCACCTCACTGAATATGCACATTTATTGCATTATCATATCCTTTAACAAGTACAATGACAATCATTTTGGACAATATAAAAAAGCTACATGGTATATCTAAGGTTATTATCACTGATAGTGATAATATCTTTACTAGTAACTTTTTGACAAATTTATTCATGTTTGGGTACTCGGTTGGCTCATAATTTTTCATACCATCCTTAATTTGATGGGAAAATTGAGGTTGTTAATAAGTATTTCAAAGGATATCTACGTTGTTTCACTTTAGATAAATAGTCTCAATGGGCAGATTTTCCACCACTAGCAAAATGGTGGTATAGCACTTCCTTCCATAGTTCATCAAAAATGTCTACATTTATGGCACTATATTGATATCATCCTCCTTCCATCACATCATCATTGAAGATGTCGCTAAGAGTTCACATTGTGGAGGATCAAATGCTTCATCAACAAAAATTACTTCTAGGACTAGAGGAGAATCCAATCATAGCACAAAATCAAATGAAGCAACAAGTGGACTAACACCGTAGTGAATGAGTTTTTGAAGTTGGAGATTGGGATTTCTTGAGATTGTACCCTTACAAGCAAATGTCACCCAAGCAACAGTCAAAGAACAAGTTGTCTCTAAAATATTATAGCCCATACCAAATAATGCAAAAGATAGGAAGTGTTGCCTACAAGATTGAATTGCCACCAACAACAAAGATAAATCCAACCTTTCATGTTTCTTTCTTGAAGAAGGTAATTGGGCATAACATCCCTACTCAGACAATATTACCAGAGCTCGATGAAGAACTAAGAATCATATTGAAACCAAAGTTTATTCGTGAAACACACACAAAAAAACTTAGGACTAAAACACTCACTTAGTATCTCATCTAACGGAAGAATTTACTAGTAGAAGATACCACATGGGAGGATGAGGAGTTCATTCAGAAACATCTACACTTTATTAGAATTGAGGACAATGTTTCCCTGAAAAGGGGGCCATGTTACGCATTTAATATTAGAGTACATAGGGTTATGAATTGTTGGCTTGTGGTTATCTTAACTCTTAATTAAATCATATTATCATTATTATATTTTATTCAGTTAGTTAGGTTGGCCTATGGCTTCTATATGGTTATATAAGTCGGCTTGGGTGATATCCTAACATAAGGAGGGTATATATAGGAGGTAGTGAGTCTTATTTGTTCATCAAATTGTGAATTGTGTTCTCATTGGAGATATTTGGAAGTTTTCCCCCTTGAAGTGGCTTGTTATTCTCAGCTATTATCAAGTACTTTCAACATATTTCATATTATATTCTTCTATTGTGCAAGTTATTTCATTATAGTGTATATGTTTGTGTGTGGGGAAGGATAGGGTAGGGGGGTTGGCCGGGAAAGGGTGGAGGGGGAGGGCGGGGTGTGTGTTTTCAAACAACTTAAAAAACAATCAAAGCTTCAATGTTGAATTTATAAAACTGAAAGAAAATACATTAAAAGCTTGCATTGAATGATGCATGTCCTTATGCAAGCTAAAACATCCCTATGGCACTTATCAAAGACATCTTTGCAATCCTCTAAAACTCAAAAACAACTGTAAGCAATGAAAAATAGAAATCTTTTTGGAAGTTTGGAGTGATTAGTAATGTGCTTTTGCATTTGTGTTTTATTTAAGTGGAAATGGGTTGCCTACCTTTTGTGTTTTCCTGACTATGTTGGATTTCACCCAAGGCACTACCCAATATGCATATAGTGTATTTGAGGTGCCCAAGATTTGGCCTAGCCCCCAAGTACCAAGCCTCAAAGCCAACACCCAACCCATTTGATCCAACAATGAGGAGCTACTAAGTGAACCCAATAACTTAGAGAAAGAGAACTATTCAAGAGGTGCAAAGAAGCATAGTGGAGCTTACCATTTACATTTCATGAGATTAAAGATCCTAAAGAAAAATGCAACAATGCAAAGAGGTGAACAAAAGCATAGTGAACCCTAACATTTACAACTTCATGAATAATGATGCACTTAGCATGCATTCCAATCACTTGGATCAATTTTGAAAGATGTATCTTATTCATGCAAACAAAAGAGCTTAAACAATCGATGTGTTATGGTCAATTGACCCATTGATTACATCCAATCAAAAATTTGGCCAAGGTTTGACTACTTTTTCCAAGCAATCCCTCATAGATCTCAAAAAAGATAGATGCAACCCACATTAGATTGTTACATCATTAAATATAGGACAAATGGAGCAAAGGTTACATTGTCCTTCCTAGATCAGCCATTTATATATGTAATGACAAGCACTTAGAAACAGCAATATATGGGTGAAGAAGGGTTTGCAATCTTTTCTCCTTGTAAATGGCCTTTTAAACAATTATGAAATGTCTATTCAGAAAATGTAGAGATATTGTATCCCTTACCCAAAAGAAAAATAAGACAACACAAAAGGGCTTAAACCATTCTCAATCAACCTTCAAAGAATCCAAGTAAAAACCAAGAGAGGGCAATAGTAAAAATGTCCTCTCTATTTCAAAATAATCTCCAATTAAGATTTTTCTTTCAAAACGCACTGAAAACCTAGAACAACCTAAGGGGAATATAAAAAACTCAATCAACAAACTTATTAATTTCAGCCAAGACAATGCAAGTATTATCATACAATTGATATAAGAATACCATGACATGAACAAAAACTAAAAGTCACAACTCTATATAACAAGATAAAACCATAGTAAAACAACAAAAATCACTTGCTTCAATGTGAGAAGAGATCCACGCCTTTTTACCAATAAGAAAGTTGATATACCTGACTTTTGCTAAGGAACATGGTAGGAAATGGACAAAAACCTAGCCAAAATCAAAAATGTCAATCTCTAAGTGGCATTTGACAATGTTACTAATCAACAAAGCAAAAAATGACATTGTGAAGATAAGAAAAGACTAAAATGCAAGTCATTAATGATGAGCAAGTTGGCAATGAAATTGTTAAGGAACCTATAGGAAATAATGCTATAAACGAACACAGGCAGCAACCTACAAAAGCAAAGTCAAGCAACAAAGCCTCATTGTAGAACCTTGAGAAATAACAATGGAAGATCAAAATCCTTGACAAGATAACAACTAACTTTTTTATTGAAGTGCACAAAAGTATAGTGGGCGTAATTGACATTTGCATCTTCACACAAGTAAAGATCAAATTACTACACATTCCCTTATGTGTTATTAGTGAAAATGGAAGAGCTTAAATAGCTTGTGTGTTATCGTCAACTCACGAGTTGTTTGCATACAACAGTTGCAAACACCAATCACCCAACTATGGTGAGCACAAGAGGGGCATACTATTGAAAAATTAATTTAACGCACAACAATCTCTAAAAAATCTATATAAAAAAATGGTAAAATCTAGGCATATTTCCCATCATCATTTAATTTTGACCTTTTTGAATTTTTTTGTCCTAAAGATGTACTTTTTTTCTTTGTTTTTTTATTAAGATAAACACAAGAAGGGCCTAGACCCTTACAGAAAATCCCAAAAGACAAGCAAAATGAATCTCACGAGAAGTGAGATTGAAATCAACAATCAACAACAAAGCAAAAAATAGAGAATTGGCAAAAACCAAGAGAAACAATAAAAACCCAATTATATATCTCCGAGAATTTTAAGGCCGCTAATGGTCTACCGCTCTCGATTCACAAATCCAATTTTATCATCAAATGTGGCCTCCCTAGAAATGTTGGTTTGGCCACTAGCTATTCCAAAAGAGGAATCGGTGTGAACAACAACTCTCCTTGTGGGAACCTGCCTTCTAGCACCACTAGCAATGCTTGAAGAAGAAGCAACAGCTTTGCCTTTATGATCATGGCTTTTAGCACGGGTTTTGTTAGCGAGGCTAGATTGAGGAGCATTAATTGTATTGGCTTGTTGTTTAGCTCTCTTTTTTCAATTCAAATTGAAACACAAAGAGTGGCAGTAAAATTTTCATTGTTTCTTTACTGAAGGCAATAATTTCCTTCATGTCGTTATAGATGATTTCCTAGATATGCTTGATAGACTCCACTTTCTACTCCAAATGTTCTCATTTAGCAAATTTGTTGGCATAATTTTTAACTTTGTCCCAAATGTCATCCTCAACCTTATCACTTTGCCAATTAGAGGTGCATAAAGGGAAACGTATTCCAAATTTCGTATTTTTTTCTTGGCAATATGCATTTGAGCTAATTGTTAGTTGAGGACCCCATTCTACAGATTATACGCCTCAAATAGGGTCTTAATTTTTCCCTCCAATTGCCATTATTTTGTGCTTTATGTTTTGATTAAGGTAAGTAGGGATTTTGAAAGGGCCCAAACCCTTGTACAAAGAGACTAAAGAAAAAGAATAAAGAAAGCGGGAAACTAAGGTCCCAACCTTTACAAAGTTATCATAAGGCAAGGGAAAACAAACCCAAGCTGGCTAGAAACAATAGAGACAACCAAAAGATAGGGACAGCAACATCCAAACTACAAAGAAAAATAACAAATGAATGAAAGAATTGGGACCCCCTGGGTCCCATTTAGACAATAACAAGCCTAGAATGGGTTGGCCTCTCGCTAAAACACTTGAAGATGTGTTTGGGGAAGTGATATAGGAGGACTTTTCTTCCTCACAACAGTAGAATCCAAATTCTCAGAAGGGGAAACAAGGGGGAATTCCCTCACGGAGAACCCATCAACACACGATAAGAGAACCAAAGAATACCAAGATGAAGGGTAGCCATCCACCACATGAGTAGTCTGGAGCTAGTCCAAAGTGAACGACAAATTGGATTGTGAGGTCAAGACAGGGGATTTCACAATAGGGTCTGAGGGCCACATTAAAGCTGCACCAAAAGCAAAAGACGCGTCCCCATCCTAAAAGGAGTCATCCGACTGAGAATCAAGAGAATGAATAGTTAAGTGATCTTTGTTAGCATCCTTCCACCATATAGCAAAGCCCTTGCAATGCTAGAGAGGACAATCCATAGCTAGGTGACCAATGGAGAAGCATCGATGGCATCTGAAGGGAAGTCCCTCATAATCCAAAGCTTGAGTCCAAGGCTTATCCCCAACCATCAAAACTACATCCTCGTGAAAAAACTTGGAGATGTCAATACGTCAATATCCACCAAAATGTAAACAAAAATAGAGAGCCCCATGTAGGAAGTGGAATCATCAACTTTCAAAAAGAGACCAATAGAGTTGATTGCGACCTCATAACGTAAAACCTCCCAAAATTGCAAAGATAGGTTCGAGAGTCTAACCCGCACCAAATGAACACCGGATGAACATTTAGTGGTTCAATAAGAGGATTAAAGGAGTCAGACCAAGGCTTAACAGAGAGAGAGTGCTTCCCCAAGCCCACAACCTACCCAAAACCAAATTTCTATCCTCAAAACAAGCGAAGGGGGCAATGAAAAAACTTTTAACGCAAGGGAAGAGCTCAATCTGACCTACCACAAAAGGCCTCCAAGAATCCAACACCCATTTGTGAAGATCAAGAGAAAAACAAAGATTGAAGAATCCCCTACAATGGTAGAAGTCTACATTTTCCACCACATCCTAGTCACAAACCACCACCGGTGATGATTTGGCACAAAGAAGAGGACGAGATTTCTCCCTCGAAGGGCAAGCAGTTCCAAAGCCAACTACCTAAGCAAAGCTACGACCACCAACAACAAAAGCAAGCACCAAAGGGGGGGATGGAGGAGCAAGGGGATCAACCAACATTCACAACCCCAAGAGCCAGGGGCAAGTTAACCATAGGCTCAAACATGGGTGCAGCAATGCCAAAGCCACGTCCAAGCACGACATAAGGATCTCGTGCCAAAGAAGCGAAAGGTGAAACCAATGGAACCCCAATGCAAAACAAGTGCATAACATCAAACTCAAAATCAACTGAAGATGCATCAAAAAGTGGCATAAAGAGCAGTGGGAAATGATTTTTTGAAAGCAAGTCAATAGAAACAATAGTGGTTGAGAGCACAGAGGAAAGCGAGAGCACCTCCATCTTAGACTTCCATATTTGTTGAAGCGTTAATGTTCTTGTGCTTTGTTTTTACTTTATGTTGGTTAATTTATTTGCAAGTAATATTTTCTTGGTTGCTTCGTGTTTTATTGATATTATAGATCCATCTAGTTTACATATATTACTACCTGAAGTACTAATAACAATTGAATGCGCTATTTCTCTTGTTGGTATAAACACTTCATAAGTGTGTACAGCTAAAGACCAGACCAAACCTTAGAACTGACAAAAATTAGGAGTTTAACATTGTAGGAGTCACGTGGATCATTCTAGAAGGCAAGGATTGAAACATCTTTATCCTTGCATAAGATTATCGTTGCTTGTGGATCACTCATACAGATTGCCACAATTAATTTAAAGTACTAATGTCAAAGATATAAACACTTTGTATCATCAATTACTCCAGAATTGCATTCAAAATTTGTTTTCACTCTCCATGTTTCTGGTGAATGAATGAAAGTGAACTTTGAATGTAGAAAATTGTGCAGACACAAAACTGGAACCATTAAAGCATATCTGCATTTCACACACCCTCTTCACTGCACCTACCAAAGACACTTAACACACAAAAACTGGAGATATTAATTGAGTTGGTAGATCCTTGTAAATTCCAACTGATACTGGGTTCGGATACATTACCAATTGCAATAGATAATAACTGAATACATGATGTTTCTTGTTGACATAAAACCTTCATAAGTGTACAGCCACAGGCCGCACCAAACCTGTAACCAATTTGTCCTTATTACAGACAAAAACTAGTATGTTTAATATTTTAGGAATTGCCTGCCTCATTTTGAAATACAATGATCCACACATATTTTGTCCTTGCTAAAGACTATCGTGACATATCTCATATTGCCCTAACCCTCCAATCTGCAATTAATCACTCACACAGTTTGCAACAATTAATTTCCAGCACTATTAATTATCAAAGATATGAGCACTCCTAATCCAAATTGCATTCAAATTTTGTTTCTACTCTCCATGTTGCAAAAGTGCACTTGACTGTAGAAATTATGCAAGCACAAAACTGAATCAGAAAGCATGTCTGAATGTTATTAAACACCCTCTTCACTGCACTTACCAAAGACACCAGCACTGAAAAGTTGGTAACTCCTTGTTTCACCTCGGAAATGCAGAATTAACATCCTGGGCCATCTTGACAGTAAAACTAGGAGTTCCAATCAAAACAGCAATTTCTATGCTTTTGCAGCTTGGTCTTTTTGTGTGGGTTTTGGGTCCCCATTAAAACCTGCTGGTTAATGGTTTCGGGTCCATTCAAAACCTGTTGTAAATGGTTTCAGGTCCATTCAAAACCTGTTTTCCTCATTTAATCAAAACAATTTCTATACTTATTAATTAGGGCTGATAATTAAGTGCTGCTTATCATTGGAGTGATAAGCACAAAAAATAACAACACCAAAAATAGAATCAAGTGCCAAAAACTAAACAAATCAGTAGCATTTACAGCTCCTGCTCAAACAGTTGTAGAATGCTACAAAATAAAAGTTTTTTTGAGGCTAGCTCATGACCTTTGTTGCCCCAAAACCTTAACTTGAGCCAAATCTGATGGGCTTCTCATCAAATTTTCAAATAATCCAAACACGGGAAAATAAACCATCATCGCATTTGAATACATGATTTACATTGCCTCTAGTGGTACTCCTTATGCTGGCAGTGTCTACGCACAGAGGCTTGATTCATAAACCAATTTAGCCCAAGGCTTCCTTACTGACAGTAAAACTATTGAACTCCTGACCATCGAGCCCAATCAACAAATTGCATGCCACCATAAACATTGTTTGCAAATCGTATTCCAACAGTAAAGGCAAGAGCAATTGGAGGGATCCTTTTAGCCAATATGGAGCTTTCAACAACACGCTCCAGACCATTAACAATTTGATACCGCGTATTTGATGAGACAGCAAGGAAAACACCTGCAAGGAACAGATAAGTGATAATTTGAGCAGTAAATAACAAGGATACTGAGAAATCCAAAACATGTACTCAACAAGTAAGGTAACAAAGAGCAAAGATGACTCAGTAATCTCACTGCATTGATGTTAATCGAAAAAAGAAAGCACCAAAAACTCACAATAAGTTTATGAGCAATATCTCTTGGAAACTAAAAAGCATATAACTGAAAGGCATACACTAGGAAAGAATACAGTACAGAACAGTCCACAGGTCGGGAAGCAGAAACATTTACGATTTCGCAAACAACTAGGTACTAGCATTGGCACCCTTGAGTGGAGCAGAGGGTAATACTTGAAGCTGTGTTGTAAAATTATTACACATTACATATAAATATTTTTTGATTTAAAATGATAGGAAGTGAAGATAATTTTCTTCATTTTAAGTAAAAAAACATTGAGTATTAAATTTTGTTAAAAGAGGGTTGCTCCAAGCTAAGTTCTTTGCAATATACTTTTAATCACACTAATCGCATCAAGCAACAAGAAAACATAAAGAAGGCACCATTCGTTCATGTGCTATAATATCACCTCAACATGTGATTTGGTGATGATGGCTAAAAATATTCTCTTGAATGAGCAATGACCTTATACATGTCACTTAAATATCGTGTATGGATACAAATCTGAGTTAAAAAATGTATAGATTTTTATTCAGTGAAATTTTTAAACATAAGCACAAATAATCACAAGGTAGAGGAACTGCAAAGCATATGAACCCCTTCAAGCAAGGTTAGTACTGCCAAGAAGAATGCTGCTAGCCATATTACAAAAATTCCAACTCAGCTAAAAGTCAGAAGCTCAAAAAATTGACTTTGAGTCCTATTGACGGGTGTTTTATGACCGCACCAACACAAAATAAAGTAGCCAACGGTAACTCTATCCTCTCTTGATCAAAGTATTCTGCATGCTAAAATTGCGTGAAAGATCATGCTTTCAACTCCAAGGTTCCTTATGCAAGGGGATAGCCTCAGTTGGTTTGGTGTGAATATGTTGGGTATTCCAAGGGGACTTACACAATTGTTCAACTTATGAAGCAATTAAGACACGAATGATTTGACGATGATGCTCAAATTCCTAGATTAACCAGGAAAATGTTGAATTTAAGAGGAACAAGGGTAGGGATTCTATTGTCTACTCCTAAAGGTGGAATGCGTGGATCGACTTCAACAAGCTTCGAACCAGACTTTGCTTCGCCTCCCTTCAAACAACTTCTACAAAATCGGTGCAATCTTCAAAGGATGAGAAAGGTGTTCAAATTACGACTCAACATGCACATACCATCACGACGATGCATATGGACACATGAATCACAATCGAAGTTAAGTGTCGATACTCCAATTGACCACGCAGGGCGAACTCACCGTCAGCGAGCCCGCTAGTGGTATGGATGAAAGAAGACTTGCTCAAATTGAATGCCACATTCCACAACTAACAACTATTTGCATGAAATAAAGTCTATTTTACTCTATCTACTTTGAATTGGAAAGATGAAAGGGCCTTGCTAGCTACTCATAACAAAAGAAGAAATCACCAAGCAATGAAACTCTTTGTATTATAAAAAGTGTTCACAACAACCATTTACAAAACTTTCAAAGGGAAAGTTTTTTTTCCTCTCCAATCTAAGCTAACTTCTAGCTACTCACTAAATGCCTTCTCTACTCTCTAGCTCAACTTTATCTCTGATTTTTGTCTAACTCTAATATCTTACAAATGAGGGGGGATGCCCCTTTTATATCAAGCCCAGTCCAGTGGACGGCTTAGATTCAAATACAATGGAAGGCTCAGATTGAGCCACATATGCCTTGATTAGGGTTTTAGCCCTAAAAACCGCCACTGAGAGGAGTGGGGCAATGAATGCACTAGAGATTCTCCACTCCTCTGCAGGAGCCACTATCTGTAATCAATGCACATCATCCCTTTCTAGAAGATCATCATCCAGAAAGGCGTTTCATTTCTCCTTTTCCCTGGCTGCAAACTCAATGAACCTGGTCCACACAGCCTCAACTTCCTGATCTGAAATGGGAGGGATATGATCCAACTGAAACTCCAACACTGTAACTACTTGCCCATGTCGGGCACAAGATTTCTTCCAAGCAACTAGAGCATCCTGGGTATTCTGAATAATGTCGGAGAAGGTGGAGGTGTTCTTGAAATCATCCTGGACAAAGGCCTTCACCTCATAAAAGAATGGTGCCAATCTACTTTTCAAACCATCTGCAATTACCTCCTCAGAAGTCAGCCTCCTGGCAAAGATAGCCTCCAGCGTATTGAGGACTCCATCAAAAATATTTGTCATGGCCTTTCTGACCCTGACCGAATCTGCCTGTGATGCATCATAGAATCCTCGACCTATGACCACTGAAGAGTACCAGCCGGCAAAGTCATACCTATCTCCCTCCTGAATCACGCCTCCCTCAACCAAAGCCTGTAGAGGTGTGTGCATCAAAGCTCCTAAGCGAAGAACAACTCTCGTTTGATAAATACGAGCCTCACCCCATGCATGGTTAAATGCATCCATTCTTGCCATAATGTCGGAGGCTTGCCGATAGGCATGTGCAAGATCCTCCATAAACTTTTTTGTCTCAACACGAACATTGGCAACCCACTTATTTGCCTCCTGTGCCATTCTTTTCAAATCTTCTAAGCCACTAATTGACTCTTTGAGAAATTCAGCTAGGAGCTCAATTGCCGGATTTTCTTGCCCACAAGGACGAGACAAGTGTTGTACATAGCTAATCAATGTTTTGTGCTCTACCTTCAATCTTTTGTATTTGCCCTCGATATGGAACAATCTGTCCTTGAGTGCCTGATATGAATTGTCGCACTCCTCAACCACCTATGCTCCAGTAGGGCGACCAAGTTCCATAGTCGTAATCACATAATTATCCGGAACAACCTCATCTCGATCACATTCTATCCTAGGCACAGCTATGTGCAATGTCCGAGAGCCATCCTCATCTGTTGAAATTTTAGAGAACTTTTTGGCCTTCTTCTTTGTTGGAGGTGCATTGATCCTACTCAACAATTCTTCCATCTCAGCTACTGGATCAATCTCATCAACAGGATCATGTCTCATCCTGTCCCTTAGCCATTCTGGCACCTCCTGCTGTAAATCCGAAATAACGAAGGGCTGCTCAACTTCGGCCTCCACCTCATGAACTTTCTTTATGCCTTTGTGCCGACAAGGCTCATCATCCTCTATAGGCTCAATATCTACAAAGCTCTGGGCATCTTGATCCGAAGTAGCATCATCCTCAAGGGCTGCCTCAATCTCATGCTGAAATTGAGTATCAGTGGTCGTCCCCTTCCTCTGTCTCTTGCTGATTTTCCTCTCTAGGCATGTTGATGCTTTGGCCCACTGACTCTCTACGAGGTGGCTGGCTTGCCTCTCGTACTACCTGTTTTGCATTCAATCTTTCTCTTTGATCAGCAAACAGTGAAACTTCTTGCATACTTGGAGAATGTGCTTGTGATGGTGTATGTGTGGATTCTTCAATTCTTTGAGATTCAAGCCAAATTGGTTCCTTTCCTCGTGGCTTTGCAGCTTGAGCAACCTGCCTTCCTTGCCTTGCAACCGATGATCTGTGATCTCCCATCAAATTGTAAGTAAGGGGAATTGATCTGCTTTTAAGTCGGCTCACATGCCTCTCCACCCAACTCCGTGTGAACGTCAAGACTGGGATGCAAAGTGTATCCAAGTCTGTAATCTTTGGCTCTGACCAATCTGGGAGTGGGAGTAGCGTATCCCTCACTGTCTCATAATCAGCTTGTACTACATTTATATCCTCCTCAACTTGGTCTAGCACTGGGACAATCTTGCATTCCCTAATCATCCCCAACGGTATCCGTGAAAACATCCTCCTCCTAACCTCAACCTCATCCACTGAACTTGCCCAGAAGTCCTCAATCTGTGCCTTATGCCTAAACTCCTCGGACACTATCCATCTGATATTCTTGTGGGGATCATAGTGTTGTCTGCTAGTATGGTAGGAAAGGTGGAAGAACTGGAGTTCATTTTCTGCCTCCCTAGCTGCTTGTAGTGATGGACAAATTTCATCTGAATTCCCCATGGTAATAGGGAATCCAAGTCCACCCTTCTTCTTCTTCTTTTGAATCTTATCATAGGCAATGAGTTGCCTAGATACTTCCAGCATCACAATCCTATTTGTGGGATACCGAGGCAACCTGTACGGATAAGAGGAAAACCCTTGCAGCCTGATGTAGGTAAACTTCGGAAACTGGATAAACCAACATCCAAACTTTTCAATCAGCTCTTGTGCCTCTTTGGATATTCTATGATGAGTCATTTGCTGCAAGGTCCTCGCTATGTGCATTGTGAAGGCGTCATTGACCCTCTTGTAATTGGAGGTACTTGTCAAATGTAATTGCGAACAAGCCTCATGTATTTTAAACTACTGAGAGCCACACCCAATTGGGCCAGCATGTAGAGGATGTAAGAGCTCATGTAGAATGTTTTTGTCCTCCTTAGACTCCGAAGTTGCTCATGTAAATTATGACTGATCATCAATGCCCAGTCTACGTACTCCTTGCCCTCCAGCACCAGGTTGATATAATAGAACATCCAAGGTTCAAAGATGAACGCTTGGGGGCACCCTCCGACTCTGCTCAGCATCATTATTAAGTCGCAAAATTCTTGCCTCAAGTCCTCTGAAATTATCTGCTTAGGCAGCTTCGTGCGAGTTGGCTTGGGCTTGTTCATCAACCTGGAATTTATCAAGTCAACACATCAATCAAATGTGGATGAGTACATCTTTTCAGCCCTCTCCCTTGTTTTGTAAATCATTTTTTCATGAGTTGGGATTCTAAATGCTTCCCCAATTGCTTATGGCGTAAGGTTGGCCAACAGCTTGCCATCCGATGAAATGATAGTCCTCAGCTCCGTGTTGTAATAATTGGCACATTCCATGATCAGCTTTGGGCACCGGATTGCTGGTGGAAAACCAGCAGCTGCATAAAGTCCACTCCTGACAATGTTATGCGAAGTGACTGACGGATGATGACCTCCAATTCCCATTATTCACCTCCTGAAAGTCTCCAAGTTGAATGAGCCAAGATTCGTGTCACTCAATTTGCCCAATTTTGAAGAAAACTTTGATTCCGGCAAGAAGGATTTGCTCAACTTCTTTATCACTGCCTGCCTTGATGTGCTTGCTCTGCTGGACTCAGCATGATTTCCTCTTCCTGCAGCTCTTCTGCTTGTTTCAGCCATTCTGCAAAAATACAAGTCATTAGAAAACAAGTCTCAGAAAAACAATAGCATTTTGAGGGTGCCAACAGATTTTCGAAAAATAAAAAGGCTGCAACACTTTGACATTTCCAGCTGCAAACCTCAACGCCCTTGCTCACTTCAACACTCTGAAGTTTCCTACTTGCAGCAACACAATGTCTAACACTTGGAAATATTTGTTTGCAGCAATCAACTCAATCTTCTTCACAAGTTCGCACTTCACTCTCAAACTCGCACTTCACTCTCAAACTCGCACTTTGAGGATACTTTGCACTTAGCAGCTCAAATCTTTCAACCTTAAATTCGTACTTTCAGCAACTGAGAAATAACTTCTCAAATTCGTAATTTTTAGAAACTCAAGCCTTTGCCTCTAAAATTCGCACTTTCAGCCCTTGGGAATATTTTGCATTCAGCAACTCAACTTAGAACTTCTCCTCTCAAATCGTACTTTTCAGCAACCCTATTTAGAACCTCTCAACGACACAGAAGTTTTCTCACAAGTTCGCACTTCAGCACTTGGAGAAATTCCTCTTTGCAAATTCGTATTTTTTATCAACTTAGAACTTCTCAATATTCAGCAATTGGTGAGAAATATGAAAAGATTTAGAAGTCTTATAGCTAGGTCGAATTTTGGAAGAGGCTAAACATAGCAAACCTTTGAATTTCCAATTTCCCTCCTCTGCAAGTCGCAACACTTGTCACTCGGAGCAACGGAATATTTGACTTCTAGAACTTTTGTAAAATTCATCACTCCTGCACAAGCCTGCTTCATCATGTTTGCATTTTAAAATATTAAATCAATCACTTCTTCATAAATAATTTCATTTCAACTGGCTAAGGCATTTGATTTCACGCTTGCTTCGGCAAAATTATTCCAGTTATCCAGTTCACTTCTCAAAAATATTCATCTCATTAAAAATATTAGAGGAATTTTTATTTCGCCTTAGGAAATTCATTAAAACAGGCGCCGGGCAAAAATATCCATCAAAACGATACGAGTGAGGCGTGGAATAAGTTTAAATCATCTCCCAGTGGGAAATGTCCAATATCCAAAAGAAAATTCCTTTTAGAACTCATCGTTTTCATGGGTATCCGAACAAAGGGGTACATTTAATTTTTATTATTTTGAAAAAATAATAATATTAGCTAAGGTTTATTCATTTTTATTCCGGACGCATTCCATACCAATCTTCATTTTTCTTGCCTTGGCATTTTCCTTGATTTTCCTAAAGAAATTCTCTTCTATTCCTGGGCGCATTCCATCTTGCCTCTAGAAAATTCTAACTTCATCATCTCCTCTAGGCGTATCTCTCACCTTTGAAAATGCCTTAGAAACTTTTTTTCTAAAATTTAAACAACTTTGCCTTGGGCGCACTTTCATGTGTCAACTTACATTCTAATTCCCTAGGCATTCCCACGCCTTTAGCAATTTTCCTCCATCAAGCTTCAACTTTACTTTGGGCGCATTTTACCCCATGAGGAGGAACCTTTGAGCGCATTTAGGAGTATGAGGAGGAACCCTCCACACTTAGAATATTTTCTCAAAATCATGTCCTCCTTGTCTACACCTTGGGCGCATTTGGCATAGTGTGAAGGAACTTTTGGGCGCATTTGCAATAGGGAGCTTCCACCCAAGGGCACATTTGGAGAAGGAAATCCGCCAACACCTAAGCATTTTACTCACCTTTTCTTGTGGGCGCATTTCACACATGATGAAGGAACTTTTAACACTTAAGGGCACATTTCACTATGTAAACTTCCAAGTGAGGGTGCATTTACGGGGGTGGGAAGGAATTCCCATGCCTTAGAAATTTTTGCCAACTTCATTCCTTCCATTTATCTTGAGGTGGGCGCATTTTCTATGTTGAACTTCCATCCAAGGGCGCATTTCACCCTATGAGGGGGAATTTTTCACACTTAGCAATTTTATCAACACCCTCTCATTCCCTGGGCGCATTTGAGGGAGTGTGTAGGAATTTCCTAACACTTGGAAACTTTCTCATCAAGCATTTTGCATAAGGGCGTATTTCTCATATCCTCATACCAATTTTCATCTATAAATTTCCAACGCCTTAGCCATGCCTTGCCCTTCTATTTTTGGCAAATTCGGAAAAGTGCTCTCTTCCATGCATTTTCACCTGTTCTGAAACTGGAGCTGGTGTGGCTATGCCTCTTATGACCTTGCCACCTTGTTTATACCCGTTGTCCACACTGGTATGCTATTTTTAGCAAACCCTAGAATTGATTGATCTTCGCAGCTCCGTTTGACCCTGAAATTTTCTCTACATGATCTTGATGCTTTAAGTGTCCTGTTCACACTCGTCTTTGGCACAGACATGCTATTTTTAGCCGTGGAGTGACTTACTAAAAATAGTAAGTGCTCAAATTTCGTTCAAATTTTGCCTGAAAGATGCTGATTATGATGGTGTACTTCGTTTCGACAACTCTGTATTTCATTCCCCCTATTTTTAGGCATAACAATGGAAACCCTAATTTGACTTGCATGTACCCTGAATTGTTTCCGTTTGACTTGATTTTTGATGCCTATCGTTCTGCTTGCTAAACCGAAGTGTCGGGGAGTTGTTGGAGTGAACCTGCAATCTGATGTCGGATGAGTTTGCATGTCACAGTGCCCAAGGGATCTCAAAAAACCCAAAAAACTGGTCAACATGCGGGCACTGGCTAAATATAGTAAGCTCCTAAAAAATGATCCATTTCACTTGCCAGTCACATCACTGCAAAGCTCTCGCAAAACCCATTCGGAATATCCTAACATGCGTTGAAAAACTCTACATGCAAACCCTAAAAATAGCCTTTGAAGGCTGAACCGTTGAAAGTCATCATCTCGACTTGCATGTCATATCATTGCGGAGGTCTTGAAAAACCCACAAATATTCTCCAATCATGCATTGGAAAATCATACGTTCAAACCCTAAAAAATGGCTCTTGAAGCCTGAATTGCTAGAAATAGCAAGCTGTCAAAATCTATTCAAATTTTACGTCCAGGCGCCTTGAAGTTACCTAGAGGTGTTGATGCAATCAGAATCCCGAAATTCTAAGGAAAAGGCCTCATATTAGGTACTTACTAAAAATAGTAAGTCGTCAGATTTCAGTGAAAATTCAATGGGATCCCGCCTTGAGCCTTCTGATTGTACTATTGCGCTCAAATTTTACTTTGATAACCTTATTTGACCTCAAACAAGCCTGAAGAATAAAAAAAAAAACTTAATTTCACAAACTTAGCCAACATTTCAACCTAGGTCAAATGATGAGACATCCCCGGAAGAACAAAAGACCAAAGAGAGAGAGAACCCAAGCCAAAAGACCAGAATGGCGCGAAAATTAGGGGGTCCCCATCTTGGATGGGGTGATGTGTGAAAAGGTCACAACAAGTCCCACACAACAATTAAAATAAATTACATAAATACAGAAAATAAACTTAAATAATGCATAAAAAGCATAAACAAATTTAGAGAATGCATAACTCTATTTGATTATCAATTTGTCATGAACTAATGATAATATATGCCACATGATATATATCTCAAAGTCTCGTAATTCTACAGCTTATTGCCCTTCCCAGTACTAGTCAGCCTGAAACTCTAAATCTGAATCATCCTCCTTCGAAGTGAATGAATTATGTTGTCTCCCGATGTTTCCACTACTGCTGTTTTTACTCTCTCCAAATCACCAATCCAATCTGAATATGGATTGATGTACTCCAAATCAATGGCATCATGAGACTCCTTCCCTCCACCTTTTTAATGTGAAGGCTAAAGTTTTATTGGACAAAGATAGTGGCTGAGGCACTCTTCGGCCAACCTATCCCTCTTCTTGGTGAGAATGCTATTAAACAAGTTCCAAATTACACTCACACCCAAAAGCGCTACAAGGCTAGCACAAAACATGGATGGCTATTAAATTTAGAGAGTGGGTAAAAATTCATAAACATACTTGCAATAAAATTTCAATTGCAAGAACTTGGAGGTGTGGCAATTTATGACCATTGAGGTACCACCAAGAGTTAACATCCTTCATATACTTATCATGGAGAGTAGAAACACTTTGACTAGTGGAGATTGCAAAATTAATGAACTCACCCCAATAACCTTTCGCTGACTTTAGTAAGTGCTTTCCTTTAAACCCTTCGTTGACTTCTGCATCATCATATGAAAGCACCCTCATTGGCATAGCAGTGATCTCTTCCCTATAATATTTGGCAGTCAATTTGAAGGATTTGGATGATTATTTTGTTCCAATGCTCAACACAAATTGACCTCTTTGAAGAAAGTTTCTTCAAGATCTTGTTTTTTTGCATTTATGATGGATTTCATCTTCTCAATCATTGAGTCAATGGCACTGTAAACCTCTCCCAACCAAGCATGACTTATTCATGTTAGTAAAGCCGATCATAATCATGATGGGCTCAATGAAACTAAGAAGGTATTTCACGCAATCCCACCATGTGTCATCTAGAATCATGTGTTTCCCTCAAATGTTAGATTGCCTCCACGGGGAACATGATTGATTAATGACCATTGCCAAAAAACGCTTCTCACAACTTCACAAGTTGTCTCAAGATGATTGTGTTGGATGCAAATCTAGTCTCAACAACCTATTTCAAAATTAAAAAATTGTATTGTTTGAATTATCTTTAGTAGCTCTAGTCTCGAGAAGAACCTAAAAATGGCCTGCGACATGTGTTGGCTTCTGATGAACATCTAGATCTCTTCAACCTCGGCATAGACATGTTTGATCCAATCTATTTTTTTACCCAACTTTTGTAGCATGAGGTTGAGCAAGTGCACAACAAAAGGTGTCCAAAATATGTGTGAGAATCATGTCTCAACCATAGTTTACATACTCGGAATCAGAGAGTACTCGGCAAGCCCAAAAATTTTGACTCGAGAAAAACTCGACAAATAATCGAAAAATGCTCGACAAATACTCGGCAAATGTGTGTGGATATTTATGTATGTGTATACTCTGGATTGCACTGTGCACACATACATATCTATAAACATACACAAGATGCCAAGTTTGCATGCATATACACACATACATATTTATACACACACAAATATGCCAAGTTTGTGGGTTTTTTGTGAGCTACTGGCAATTACTTGATAATTTGACGAGAGAAAATCCATCTGCATACTGCCCGCGAGTAAAAGCAGAAATTAGTCGGCATGCAAATTTTTTGGAAATTACTTGGCTACTCGGAGAGTAATCGGAGAGTATGTAAACTATGGTCTCAACCAACATCAATCACTCTACAATTCTTTGCACTATCCATTATGACTTGGACAACACTTTGAGGACCCACTTTCTAAATGCATTGTACAAGCATGTCAACAATAAACTATGCATCCTTCACCTACCCCTCAAAATCCACGACTTTCAAAAACATCACCCCTTTAGGGCACACTACAATCACATTGCAACCTACTTATTTTTTGCATCCTTCCATCCATTGGAAATGATACACGCTTATTTCTTTCCATGAGGCCCTAATGGGAGCCAATGAAGTTTTTATATGTTTGACCTCATTTGACAATAAGGTGATATGCACCTTCTCATAGCCTGCACCCGATGTACCCTTTTGGAGCTTCATTTATTTATTTTTATCATGCCTTGTTAAAACAATGATTGAACAATGTTAACGGACAAACCATTTGCATAGAAACATCTTGCAATGATTTGGTCAACAATCTCTCTAGGATCATTTTTAAATTCCCTCTCTAATGGTTGCTTTGCTCTCTTCACATTACTTGACTCATCTTCAATCCTACCCAAAAATGGATGGCTTTCTACTACAATATCAAAGACAAAACTATGAGTATGAGATGGAGAAGCAAGTGGCCTCTGTGAGCCCTTTCCTCTCCTCAAAGGATGCCCCATTCTATTAACAACTCTTACATCTACTTCCTCTTGCTCTTTGATCAATTATGCTATTTGATAAGCTCGTATAGGTGCACCAAGTTTTCTTGGACAAGGTTTGATTTCCAATCCAAGAATTGCACAAACATGGGCTTTCACTCGATTGTAGGAACTTCTATACCACTGACCGTACCCACTACATATCCAAACATATGTCCTGCCACTTGGAATCTATTGTAACATTTCTACATGCCTCCACAAAAGTGAACTCAAATCAATTTTTAAGAAGGGTTTGCCGACGAAGCTAAAAGTGGTTGCCATCATAACAACGTAATAATAATCTCTAGTGTAGGTGGCCTACAATAGAAGTTTGAACAACGAAAAACAAATGAAACCCAAACAATTTACAAAACATCTAAACTTTATGATTTATGCAAAACTGCAAATAAATATTATATTTTGCATTATATAAAAATTATTAATTTTAAAATCATATAAAAATTGAAGTATTGTATATTATTTATTTAATAGAATATCAATATTCAATATTATATTAATAATAAATATTATACTAGACATATATTCACACATAATTATAATTTACATTAATAATAAATATATATAGACTCATATTCATATATAATTATAATTTAAATTAATAATAGATATATATATAGTCTCATATACTCATATATATAATTATATATACATTAATAATATATATAATTATAATTTATATTTAGTAATATAGTAAATTGTATTTAGTTTTGCTATTTTAATTAGGTCGTACAAATTAAATATTAAATTTAAAATTATATAATATTTAAATATACTATTTAATAAATTATACAATAGACTATAATTATAAATTTATATATATTCATATATAATTGTATTTAAAAAATCAATAATATTAAATATAGAATATTTTAAGTTTATATTTACTATAGTATTTAGTCATACTATTTAATAAATTATATATAATAATAATATACATTTCATGAGATTCATGAGATTATATAATTATATAATACAAAACCTAAGTTTGTTGTTTAACCTATCCCAACTCATACGATTTTGACTTTGCAGTTCACAACATAAAAAAAATGACCTGAATTGTCATAAGATTCAAGACATACTCTATAAGACTATAGGTGCATCTGCTGAACTATATTTTATTTTTATTTTTTTAAAAACCTAAATCGTCAACTATGTCAATGCACTAAGGACTTGGAGTATCAAGCACCAGCTACGTCTGCAAAAAGTAAATACTCATATTTGGTTTCATAGCAAAATTTAAAAAAAACCCCCTATTCGCATCCATCCCTGTTCAATGTGTTCGCACAATTGAAAAAGGAGAACTGTTGAATACATTTGTCAAATGATTTGTTTTAGTTTTTTTTTTTAAATCACTTTTGAAAAGTCAACCAATGCCTAGTATCACCCTAGAATCGCTTTGGAAATGCCACATCGTGAACAAAATCACATAGGTTCATGAAGTGTTTGGCGAAATCATTTTGGTATAGAAAAATACCAAACCCTAGATGATTCCATAAGCATTTCGGGGCTAATTCCACACTCAAGACGTTTCGTTTCCAAAATTGACAAGTCAGTCTATCAATTCGACAGCTTAGATTTTTTTAAAACTCTAAACAACAACTTCCCTAGGGACTACATGGAAATAATGGGGGACCCCCACCGCACATTTGTTTGAAATTTGTTTCATTTGTTGGGTCATTGAATCCTTGTTGGAAGCCACACAATCTGAAATTTATTTCCCCCATCACTATAATCATGCTGAGGCCCATGAAACGATTCCTAAATGTTGAAATTTTTTCTCCTTGCTGTGTACAAACAAAACTAGAGAACATTTATTTTCACATGGGCACTAGATATGATTCCTTCTGACTTTTGAGACCCACACCTTCTTGATGGTGCATAAGGGAATATTATTTGCTGCCAATTTCTAAATTCTGACAAACATTTGTCTTATTCCTTTATGTTGGGCAATGCAACTATGGATTGTATCTTTGATGCCTACAGCAATTACATTGGGAATTTCTGCTTATTATTTATGGTGTTTTAATGCCTATTATCTTTGACCAATTACTCATACATTGTTGTGTCCTATCATAGTTGCTGCTCTTGTTCATGGGTGTGCCAATTAGTGAATAGGCAGTTACTTTGCAGGTTTGTTAAAAAAATATTATTTACTAAGAATAGAAACATATGGGAAAAAGAGGAGATATTCATATCTATGGGAGAGTAATGAGTGGCAAGGGTGGGTAGAGAAACAATAAAGTATCATCTTCCTCAACTGAGGTGAAGAGATAAGGAGATAAAAGAATATTTGCAAATTTTAGGATAAGTTGCAGCAAAATGGTGCAAAGATACTCTCCTTGGAAGGTTATTGTAAAAGCATGTTGCATGTGATGTCAAGAAGAAGACTATAAGTCCTTCTTGTTAGAATAGTTGCCTACAAGGCAAGTATGTTTGTTATTTTAGATTTAATTAATAATGAAAACTGTTTGCTGTTACTGTTTCCAAATGCATGTTTAAGCCCATGGTTGTGAACTTGTGAGTGTGTACATTTTGGCTGCTACAATTAGTTGTCCTTAACTAGGTATCTGATCCTAGTCTCAATTAAAAAAAGAAAGTGTAAAGAAATCACCAAGGAGTCATGGCCTTTTGCCAATCTCTTTGGGAGAATGCAGCTCTTCATCGACCTCTCTAGATGAGTGGAATTGCCTACACAGAGTGACACAGCCACATCCCTGGCAGTGTCAACCACTGCCACATGCTCTTGAGTCACAGAGTTTGATTTGCAACATTACCCTGACGTGATTCTTGGGCAATGCTACACTATGTCATTGGATGGCTGCTTCATGTCTGTTGGGTGAAAATTATGTAATCAACTTTTCAATAGATTACACAACCTAGATTTCAACCACAACTGTGTGAGATATGATCTCTCCTCTCAAAAAGGGGAGGCGCCCTTCTTACTGCTTACAGAAGCTGAATAAAACTAACTAAATATTCACAAAATGTACACTACAACTACGAGATGGGGGGGGTGTGTTACATTCATCCTTCTCTCTTTTTTCAGAGAAAATGTTTTACAATGTTTCACGATTGATAGCTCTGATTCAAAATAACTTTAAACTAAAAACAAGCAGTAATGCCAATACCTCTATCTTGTCAAAGCAAAGCATAGAGATACCAAGAATGATAATAATAACAATAAAATGGAAAAGGAAAGTTCACAAAGGCACAAAGTCATTCCGTAGCTTTTTCAATGATGGATCTGTGGGAGATGTACCGTTTGTCATATTAGAAGCACAAAGTCTTCTAGATACAGCAATTCCACGAGGGCATGTACAATTACAAGCACAAAGGCTTGTAGCTCATTCAACAATAGTTAACCAAACATAAACGTAAATTCAAATAAAGATTGTAACACAAAGTTTACATAAATTTACTTGAAGCCCTTCATATCTCATATACTAATCACCACCAATATAATCAATCCACAAGATTATCGATTCCAACACAAAGTATAGTATGCAATTCTCTTCTTTATTGATCAGATTTTCATTCGCAAACATGAGCACAAAGTTTCACAAATCTGCTTCAAAAAGGGCAGCACTTCGTTGCAAAATACTGAAGGTAAAGATTACAATAGAAATCACTCTTAATTATAGAAGAGAGGGAAGAGCTAATCTAGGAAATCAGTCGAGTAAAATTAGGAAAGTTAGGTGAGCTAATTTAGGAAACCCTAACTTTGACTTAGTCAAAATGTAATCCATTTCTATGAAACTACATTTCAGATTTTTAGTGTAATTACATTTTCCAAAAAGACATTTAAGATGCCAAAAACTATTTACAAGATGCATAAAGGGAAGCATCAAAAAGTTCAACACTGGAGATCAAAAATTTCATGATTCCTTGCTTTGGGCAGGTAAGTCTTCATACTTCTTCTTGGTCTCCTGTATGAACTTATCATTTGGGCCGACTGTGTAATCTACTCCAAAAAGACATTTAAGATGCCAAAAACTATTTACAAGATGCATAAAGGGAAGCATCAAAAAGTTCAACACTGGAGATCAAAAATCTTCATGGTTCCTTGCTTTGGGCACGAAAGTCTTCATACTTCTTCTTGGTCTCCTGTATGAATTTATCATTTGGGCTGACTGTGTAATCTACAAGGGTGTGAATTCTCGTGATTGACCTTCGGACAGATGAATGGATTTTCTTGCACCCGTGAAGATGCGTATTCAGATTATCAATGGTCAGTCGTATATCATAAATGACATGTATGGAGGCTTTGGAAAAACTGGCATCCTCCACTTGTTGCATGACAGCTTCTTTGTAGAACTTGGAAAGTTCACTGGCTAGAAGGAAAATCTGGTTTTCTTCAAGAAGCTTGCCTGGGAATTCCTTGATTCCCTTCTCCAAGATAGCACGATTTCCTTTGACATCTTCTTGTACATGGTGAAGATCTTCGATAAGAGATTTGATCACATTGATGTGGTGCTTGAGTGATTCTCTTACCTCTACATATTTTTCCTTGTCGGGAATTACCCCAACTTGCACCAATTTGTTGAGCTTTGTCTGTTTCATTTGTGACCAAAATGATAGGCATTCTTCCATCTCTTTTCGCTCTTGAGTAAGTGCACTTTCCTCCTTATCAAGCTCTGATTTGAGCTTGACTATATGTGTGGCCTTCTCATCTGCAGCAACTATTACTTGTGATCCATCTTGTATTAATTCATCAATGAAATCATACAATGCTTTACCTTTGGAGGCAAACTTTTTTGCCTTTTGTACTGCTGGTTCTTCCAAGTTTTCAATAGCTATGAGTTGGATTTTTCCTGAAGAGTTTGCAAGTCTTCTTAAAACAGCTGCATATTGTTCGGCCTTTTGTTTGTACATGTCTCGGGCTTCCTCCATTTTGTCAAGCCTTCTTGCCAACGCATCCAAAACCACTTGTGCATCTGCCTTTGCACTTTCATTCATGACCTTGCCAAGCTGGACTCTTGTTACAATGTGATCCTCCATATTCACATCTCCTTCCTCTCGAGGCGGTATACCAATCTCTACATATTTTTGACCTGATTTGTCAACATGGAGTCTCGAATGTACCTTTGCCTTTTTCTTCCCCTTGGCTTTTGGAGGGGCTATCTCTTCAAGATCGAGTTTCTCTGGAGAAATCATCTGCTTTTTCCTCTTTGATACTTGAGATACCAACCAAGGGGGGAGAGAGGAAGTATGAGCTTCCTAACTAGCTGTCAACTCTTTTGTCACAGCTGCTTCTATTGAAATGACTAGTATGGTGACAATTGGAGTAGTGTTTGTGATGACTGCACTAGTAGATTGCACTCCAAGTTGACCATGCAAGGATTCATGCATGAATCTGTTGAATTCAGCCTCAGAAGTGATGTCAGAGGAGGGAGATGACAAGTTGGGAATGGATGATGGAGAACTTGTCAAAATATCAACCGTTTGTGTATTTGAAACTGATGGAGGAATATCAAGTGTGGTTGATGTTGCGGGAGGAATGGAGACATCCACTGTATGTATGGTAGATGTGGGAAGAGGTGATGACGGAAAAGGTGGTGGAGTGTTTGGATTAGGTCTAGGAGGAACATTTAAAGTCACGGGCGATGACGTGTGGGGAAGGTCTTCAACAATATTCTCATGTGGAGATAGAGTTTGTTCTTCGCCATGCCCGAGTTCCTGTTTATCACCTTCTTGTTCTTCAAACTCTTGTCCACCTTCTTGACCTTCAGACTCTTGTCCACGTGGAGAACCTTCTTTTGATTTAGAGTCTTCTTCTTAAGAATCTTCTTCTTCAGCAAATTCATCATTTGAATTTTCTTCTTCTTCGGAATCCATCTCTTCAGAAATGGGCCCTTTTCCTTTTGAGTGAGATGTTTCAGATTCCGTGGCTTCTTCATCTTGAACTACCTATGTATCCTTCTTGCCAACAGTGAACTTTATTCTAGGGCCTCTTCAGGAAGAAGAGGGAATAGCCGCCTACTTATCTTTCGTGCGGAGTTCTTGTTGTGGGTTGATTTCTGCTCTAGGTATTTCTCCTTTTGACTCTGTCTTGAAGGCTTTCATCTGCAAACCATGTTTATGTAACCACTCTGCAATGTTAGCCAATATGGGAGCAAGCCTGTCCCTGATGGAAACACATTCCTTCTTTGACCACAGTACTACAAGCAAGGGTTTCCTAGAAATCTCATCTTCATCATAGGCAGTATTCATAATGTCACCAAGATCTATGAAATCCTCTAGTAGATCAACAACACCAAGATCCCTGATCTGCTGCACGGATAGCCTACAATAATCCATTTTGTGGATATCCTCTTCATCTCTGCAATCAGCCCAGATGTCTTCAAAACGATATTTGTGACTATGATCCTTTTTCAACTTCTTTTTTACATTCTGGAAATCAAAGTCAAATCTAGATTTATAGGTCTTTATTGTCATGACCTGCATTTCTGCATAGACTGATTTGGCCTTTTGCACACTATTGATGGTATATCTACCAATCGTCAATGGAAATTTGAATCCCGATTTGTGAATCCTCATGCGTTCTTTGTGAACTGAGATTAGTTGTCTGCATAACTCCATGAGTACCCACTTATCTGAGGGATCTATGGGCAACATGTAAGGGCACCCAGTCTAGCATCCTACCCTCATATAAGTGAAAGTTAGAAATTGTAAGAATATGCACCCAACCTTGCTCACCACTTTATAGGCCTTGTCTGACACTCTTCTTTTCGAGAGTTGGATCAAAACTGTATGGCAGAGGTGCGAAGAAGGCATCTGTGACCCTTCTGAAATGGTGAAGACTCTCCTTCAACTCCAATTGATAAAAATACTTGTACACTGGTACAGAGTGACAGTTCACTTTTGTAGAAAGCCTACAATAATCCATTTTGCAAATATCCTCTTCATCTCTGCAATCAGCCCAGATGTCTTCAAAACGGTATTTGTGCCTGTGATCCTTTTTCAACTTCTTTTTTACATTACGGAAATTAAAGTCAAATCTGAATTTATAGGTCCTTATTGTCATGACCTGCATTTTTGCATAGACTAATTTGGCCTTGTGCACACTATTGATGGTATATCTACCAATCGTCAGTGGAAATTTGAATCTCGATTTGTGGATCCTCATGCATTCTTTCTGAACTGAAATTGTCTCCATAACTCCATGAGTACCCACTTATCTGAGGGATATCTGGGCAACATGTAAGGGCACCCAGTGTAGCATCCTACCCTCATATAAGTGAAAGTTGGAAATTGTAAGAATATGCACCCGAACTTGCTCACCACTTTATAGGTCTCGTCTGACACTCTCTTCTTTTCGAGAGTTGGATCAAAACTGTATAGCAGAGGTGCGAAGAAGGCATCTGTGACCCTTATGAAATGGTGAAGACTCTCCTTCAGCTCCAATTGATAGAAATACTTGTACACTAGTACAGAGTGACAGTTCCCTTTTGTAGAAAGTCTTGGGAACTGCCTCATCACAACTGCGGCATAAACCAAATAAGAAGTCATATAGAACTTCAAAGTGGTTGGTACATTGATCAGCTGCTCATGGATCCCATCACTGATTTGAGTTCCCCAGTCAATGTGAGCCTTCTTTCTCTATATGATCTGAATGTATTCATACATCCATTCATGAAAATGAGATGATTCTGATAAGCCTTTGACCCTGCTCAGGAATGTGATCATGTCCTTGACATCCCCTTTGAAGTCACTTCACAGAAGCCCTTTCGGCCATCTTGAAATAGAATGCCTAGGTTCTTTCAACCACTGACTATTTATCAAGTTCTTAGCTTTATTGGGATCTGAGTCATACTTTCTATGCCTATTGAATAGAAATCTCTATGTATTGTTCCATGTGTGGAACTGTGAAAACAATATCAAAGAACTCGAGATCAAGCCTCATTATCACCTATCCAGAGGAGTCTATCACACTTCTGCTTTCCCTGATGTAATGGGATGCAACTTGGGGGACGAACTCTGTATTGTGTGCAAAAGTAAGGAACGTAGATACCAAATGTAGATTTTGTGTATAATGGACCGCAGGTAATCTTCAAGAGGCTTTTGCTCAGTCCTTTTCATGAAGTCTTCAAGGTCCTGATGATCGACCTCAGTGTCCTTTATTTCGTCTACCTTGGAGAGCACCACTGTAGTTGGGAAAACACCTTGATACTTATATTTCATCTTGCGCTCTTTTTTAGAAGACAATGGAGGAGTCTTGGCTGTCATCTAGAAGCAATTGGATCAAAGATGTAACCTTGAGGATCACTTGACGATATCTGGAAATAAAATACAAGGATGATGAATCAACAGGCGTTAGCAGAAAAAGCAACATTGGGAAGCGTGAAGCGGGCGAACAATGTTGAGCAAGCATGAACAAAGCAACTAGGCATGGAAAATGATGTAAGGGCGAAGAAACAGGGTGCGGAGCGAAAATGGAGTAGTTTGAAAGCATATAAGGCAAAATCTGCCACCAAAAGTGTAGGAGCGCTGATTTTCAGCGCTCCTACACTTGGAGAGTTGATTTCAGGTGTAAGGGCGTTGATTACATGTCCTTTGTAAAGTTTTGCAAAATGTGTCAGGGTGCTGAAAATCAACGCCCTGACACTTGATCTCATACTTAGACAAACTTGAGAAGTGCAACGGCGGGTTTTTTCAGCATTGTTGCACTTTGTGAAAAATCACTCCATGTAGGAGTGGTGATTTTCACCACTCCTACACTTAGGTTTAGTGTAAAGAATATCAAAGTGTAATAGCGTTAAAACTCAATGCTTCGGCATTTGGAGGTCCTGAACTTGGTGCGAAGTCGATGAATTTCACCGCTTGGATATTTCAAGTGGATCTTGCATATGATGAAAACTTTGACAAAGCAAACGCATGGATTGAAAATCGCATTGCTTGAGGAATGACACGGTGAAGAACAAAAGACAAACATAAAGCAAAGGAAATGCTGAAGAAAAAGACGTGTTACGTTTTTAAAGCTAAGGCACGAAGGAGGAAAGAAAAACGCATGGAGTCACATGAAAAAGAGAAAAATTCAAAGAGAAACCAAGGCACGACCTTGGAACATGGCGAAATGAAATGATGCACAAAGATCTTGACATAAACCCTTAGACAAAAACGTGGTGAAAGTTACAATGCATTTCTGAAAATGAATGCAAAGAAGAGAAAAAATGGTGAAACCAACAAAAACGTACCTATAAATAATGCAAGAAACCCCAAACTCGAACGCAAGATTGAAGAAATCTTTAAAACAGTGTTCGCAGGAGGTTAGTGATCGCCCAGCACGATGAGGAGGAGAGAATGGCAAAATAAAATGAGTTTAAACAAAACCTAAAATCACTTAAAAGTGATTTGAAGTGAAGAAAGAGAAACATAAGTCGCGCATTAATTATGGCACATTAAAAGGCAAAACTGGGAAAAGTGCAGTAAGGTTCAAAATCACCACTCAGACACTTTAAAAACTAAGTCTGGAGAAAAAATGCACTCAACGCTTGTGCACCAAAAATTGACTTTTGGAAAAAATGCACAAGCGCTGATTTTTAGCATTTGTGCACTTGACACTTAGTCAAATTTACATCAAAGTGTAGGAGCGTTGTTTTTTTTGGCACTCCTGCACTTTTCACAATTTTGACTAAGTATTAACATCTAGACCTCGCGAAGATACTCGTTTCAAAGATCTTTGATAGACAGACGTAGAGGAACACTCAAATGGACTATTTGAGGCTTTGGAACGCACTTTGAGGTGGATTGAAATTTGCCTCATTTTGCATGCTTGAACATCACAAACCTATGAAACGGACAAGTTTTGTTGGAAGTTATCTGTGGATCAAGTGCTGCTAGATTCAGTGATAACAGTTGGCTCCTGTTGGGGATCTTCCTTCAACCATTCTTTGAAACGAATGAAGGGAGAAGAAAACCAAAATTCAAGTGCCTTTATCCATCCATTGGGATTGGAGTCAAGCAAAGACGACAAAAAGACTTAAAACAAAAAGACGCAAGGACTCAAAAGTTTTTTTTAAAAATTACATTTGAACGCTTGCCACTTTACTGTGTAAAATGCTTGAGATGTTGCCTGCTGTGAGGAAGGGCAAATGGCATTCCATCCTCGTATGCCAATAGGAAATTGCTTTCACCATAGAGCCGATGAACCTTAAAAGGTCTCGTCCATAGTGAATCAAACTTTTCGTGCATACCTTTTGGTTCTCTTCACTTGTCCCATAGTAGAACAAGATCACCAATTTGAAAATCTTGAGACCTGGCCTTCTTGTCGAAAAGCTTCTTGACCTAGTCCTGATGTTTCGCGATGCAGTTGGCCACCTAAACTCGATTCTCTTCCAATTCGGAGAGGTACATAATGCGCTTATCAACAGAGCTATCAAAAGTCTCGTCCTCAATGGCCTTAGCCAATTTGAGGGTTGGAAGTTCCAAGGTTATGGGAATCTCAACATTCAACCCATACAAGAGCTGAGAGGAGACATACCAATGGCCCGCTTCAAAGTTATTTTGTTTGTCCACAAAGCGTCATACTGAGCTTTGTGCCACAAACATTGATTCTCGTCTACCAACTTGCGGATGATAGTTACTAAATTTTTATTGCTCAACTCAACCTGACCATTACCTTGTGGATAATAGTCGAAAGAGTGCGACAAAGTTAAGCCATGTTCAAAACATACCTCAGTGATCTCGCTTAACGAGAAGGTAGAAGCGTTGTTAGCAACAATTTTGTTCGGCACGCCGAACCTAGAAATGATATTCTCTTTTAAGAAATTACACACTACTTCAGAAGTAGCACGCTTAGTCGGAATTGCTTCCACCCACTTGGTGAAATAATCAGTTGCAGTTAGGACATAGGTATGTCCAACACTTGATGGATTTACCGCACCGATGAAGTCAATTCCCCACTGCTGGAAAGGTTCTTCAATAACAACTGGTTTTAGGGGTAAAGCCACCAACTTCGGCTTGCCCACAACCTGTTGACATAGCTCGCACTTATGCACCCAAGAGTACGCATCTTGAAAAAATGTGGGGCAATAATACTTTGCCCTCAAAATTTTGTGAGCAATCACTGGTGCTGAAAAATATCCTCCACATGCTAAGTCATGATATGACTTTAGCAATCTTTCTTCTTGTTCTTGATCAACACATCGCAAAAAGGTCCCATCCAAAGCATGCTTGTACAAACCATTGTCCCATAAGACGAAGTTTGCTGATTTTAACTTGATGATCCTTTCCTCCTTTGGAGTCAGATGATCAAGACATTCCCCATAAGTGAGGAAATGGACGATATTGGAATACCATTCTTTGGTGGTGCTGATGAACAACACCATGGAAGTTCACTTGAATCTACCTCTTCATTTTCTAAAACTTCATCATCTTCTGAAATTTCTTCACCAGGATTATTTTCAGCGATAAGCTAACACAATACACATCCTCATATCAACTTAGTAGGTTAATTTCCATGTCATATTCTTGAATCTTGGCAATCCAATTGCCTCTTTTTCTCTCGAACTCCTATTGTATTAAGATGGACTTAACAGTTGAATCTCTATCTCTAGGACTAGAACTTTGACATGGCTATTTAGAATATAGAACCGAAAATGTTTAACAGCTTTGACCACAGTGAAAGCATGTTTTTCCATCTACGAGTATTTCAGCTCATAATTCTTTAGAGGGAAGCTCATGAATGCAATTGGAGATTCAAAACCCTCAATGTTTTCTTGCACCAGAATCGCTGAAAGTGTATGCTCAGAAGCATAACTGGACATGATGAATTCTTTGGTGTAGTTAGGACAGACCGACACTAGCGCATGAGCAATGGCCTCCTTGATGTCATCAAACGCAGCCTTCCCTTCTGCTGTCCAGTGAAAAGTAGTATTGCCTTTCATCATATTAACAATATGACGAGTCTTCTTTGCAAAGTCTAGAAGGAACCTTCGCAGAAAATTTACCTAGCCAAAAAAGGAATGGACAACCTTCTTGCTTGACGGCAAGGTAAGTGATTTGATACTATTTACTCTTTCTAAGTCAATCTTGATTCCCTCTGTAGACACTACGTGACCAAGAAGTTTTCCTTCTGTAACTCCAAAAATTGACTTTTTGGGGTTCAAGGAAATACCATTTTGTCGGCATCTCTCCAAGATTTGCCTTTGGTGCTAGCAGTGTTCATGACGCTTTTTGGAGAACACCGTGAAATCATCGAGATACACCACAATAAACTTACCCATCACATCACGAAACGCCAAGTCCATAGCTCGTTAGAACGTGGCGCCAGAATTTATGAGGCCAAAAGTTTTGCGGTATGCAAAGGTACCCCATGGCGTTGTGAAAGTCAGCTTGTGTTGATCACTTGAATTAACTTCAATCTGGTTGTAACTGGAGAAACCATCCAACATGGAGAGTATCTCGGATCTGGTCACGTTTTGCAAAACTCGGTCCATCACTGGAAGAGGATAATTATCCTTGAGTGACAGCTGGTTAAGATTTCTGAAATCCACACAAATACGGATCTCACCATTTTTCTTATGAACGGGAACGATATTTGCTATCCATGTTGAGTGATGGATAAAGAATAATATTCACATGTTCAGAATTTTTTGAACTTCCGCAAGGATTGTCCCAAAAATCTTTGGGTTGTATTGCCTTTGCTTTTGCTTATAAGGCAATGCTCCAACCTTAAGGGGAATGTTGTGTTGCACCTCTTTTGGCCGTAAGGATTTCAGATCTTCATATGAATATGCTAAGACATCCATATATTCTTGCAATAACTTAGTGAACTGCTTCCTCTCTTCGACCGTGCAACATTTCCCAATATTTACCACCTTAGGATCATTTTCAGTTCCCAAGTTGATTTGTTCAACATCATTGGACGAATCAGAGAGTTGCTTCTTGACGTAGCGATCATGCTTGTCAAAAAATTTCTCTAGAGATACCAACCCTTTGGGAATTTTGTTCCCTTTGAGTTGCAAGAATTCTTCACCCGTAACTAGATCCATATCAGACACAGATTCTCGAGGAGGAGAATCGCTTCCTTCAAAGTAGAGTTCATTGAAGTTTTTTGCCTTTTCCAGGAAGGCAACAATTTGCTGATCGTTGTTGAAAATCTGTCAGTTCTTTGAATTATCAGGAACACTCGAGCAGAAAACCAACTCGATGGTGTAGGTGGAACCTTGAAAGTCTTTATGTGGTATCAAGAGCATGGCTGAGACTGCTAAAGAATCAGCCCTATCATTATATTCCCTTGGGACTACAGATATGTTAAAGGCCTCAAATTCTTCAATACAATCCCAGACGAGATTGTGATAATGCCTAAGTCTGTCATTTTTGGTCTAATATAAGTTCCTTACCTAACACACTATTAGCTCAGCATCACCTTGTGCATGAAGATTTTTTATACCATTCTTGCGTGCAGCTTGCATTCCTAACAACAAGGCTTCATACTCAGCAGTGTTATTAGTGTTGTCAAATTGTAACTTGAAAGAGAAAGGGAAAAAATTTCCATTGGGGGAAATAAAAACCATTCCTGCTCTAGAACCAGTTGAAGAACAACTGTCGTCAAACTCTAGTAACCAAACGTCATTTGGATCACCAAGGTTGACAGTGTCAAAATCTATAGCCTCATCATCTGATGAAGCTTCAGTATCTAATGTTGATGAATCATCTAGCGATGACTCATTTATTATCGAAAGAGATTCAACACTCTCCAACTCATATCTCGTCGAAGATTCACCAACCTCTTATGTTTGTAGATAGTAAGTTCCCGCACCTAAAGACTCAATCAGGATCTGAGCTCTTGGGTCATCTGATTGGGTTACTGAAAACTTTGACTCCTTTTCAAGAATCAATTTTTGCATCAAGCCTTTCACCGATATTCTGGCTTCAGACATGTCCATGCTTAGTTCTCCTCCAACATCTTTACAGAAATTGTATCCAAGGAGGATTTCGTAAGATGCTGGTACGTCAGCTACTAGAACCGTCATCTTTATCTTTTTCTTAGGGCACGCAGCAAATGCATACTACGCATCTTTGATCTGGTCGATCAAGGGCACTTGTTTGTTCTCCATGGAGAAACAACGGCTGAAAGTTTTGGTCATATCTAAACCTAAGGCAATAGCTAGCTTGGCGGGCATCACATTGTCAGATACACTAGAATCTGTAACACAGTTACTTAGTTTAAAACCGTTGACAAGTAGGGAGATGAAGAACGGATCAATGCATCTGGAGGTTGTTGGAGGATTGGACACAAGATTACTCTATGGCATTTTAGGCTTAGGAGCAACAGGAACATCAAGAGGTGAATCCTGACTTGGGGTAATTCCTTGGTCTTTGACGAACTTGACAAGCATGTCAAAATTGGTCAAGATTGGCTTTGAGGTATTCAGCCTCGGACATCTGTAACACAATTACTTAGTCGGGAATCTGTAACACAGTTACTTAGTTTAAAACTGTTGACAAGTAGGAAGATGAAAAACGGATCAATGCGTCTAGAGGTTGTTGGAGGATTGGACACAAGATTACTCTGTGGCGTTTTAGGCTTAGGAGCAACAGGAACATCAGGAGGTGAATCCTGACTTGGGGTAATTCCTTGGTCTTTGACGAACTTGACAAGCCGGTCAAATTGGTTGGGATTGGCTTTGAGGTATTCAGCCTCGGACATCTAGACCTTGGTTTTCTTGGCATGGTCAATGATGTCGAAAGCCTAGAAAGAATTTTGTAAACTGGAAGTAGTAACTTCACAGATTGGTTTGATACAAGGCATGTTGGTCTTTGGAACTGGAGGATTGGCTTTAGGAACAACAGGAGTTGATGAAGGGGGACGTATTGTGACCTTTTCACACATCACCCCATTCAAATGGGGACCCCCCAATTTTTGCTCCATTCTGGTCTTTTGGCTTTGGTTTTTTCTGGCTTGTTTTGTCTCTCTCACTCTCTCTCTGATCTTTTGTCCTTCCGGGGATGTCTCCATATTTGACCTAATTTGGAATTTTGGTTGTCTGTGAAATTAGGGTTTCATTCTTAAGGCCAGTTTGAAGTTAAATTGAGTTAACTAATTGACGTCTGAGCTTAACATCGCTATCAGAAGGCTTCCAGCAGGTTCCCACTGAGTTTTCATTGAAATCAGACAACTTACTATTTTTAGTAAGTACTCAATCTGGGGTCCTCTCACCAAGACTTTGGAATTCTAACCGCTTCAGCACATCCGAGCAACTTTAGAATGCCTACACGAGAAATTTGAACAAATTTGGACAACTGGCTATTTTTAGCAGTTCGGCCTTCAGAGGCCATTTTCAAGATTTAAACATATGATTTTCCAAGGCATGATTGGAGAATGGATCTGGGTTTTTCAAGACCTTCGCGATGGTATAACATGCAAATCGAGGTGATGACTTTCAGAGTTCAGCCTTCAGAGGCTATTTTTAGGGTTTGCATGCAGAGTTTTGCGACGCATGTCCGGACATTCCTTATGGGTTTTGCGAAAGCTTCGTAGTGGTGTGACATGCAAGCAGAATGGATCAGTTTTCAGGGACTTACTATTTTTAGCCAGTGCTTGCATGCAGACCAGTTTTCTGAGTTTTTCTGGGTTTTTTGAGATCCCACGGGCACTGTGACATGCAAACTCATCCAACATCAGATTGACCACTTTCCGAACACTAACTATAAATAGTAGGTTCACTCTGGCAGCTACCCAACACTTCAGTTTAGCAAGCAAAATGGCATGCAACAAAAATCAAGTCAAACAGAGACCCTTCAGGGCACATGCATATCAAATTAGGGTTTCCTACTTCGGTGCCTAAAAAGTAGGGTAAAAAGCCAAAATTTCGGAAAACGAAGATATCCCATCACAATCAGCATCCTTCAGGCAATCCACTGGTAAAATTTGGGCGCAATCCGAGAACTTACTATTTATAGTAAGTCATCTCTAGAACATGGCTATAAATAGCAGGTCAGGGCGAGGGGCAAGTATGAGCAGGTTCATCAAGTAATGAGGACCATGTGGTAAAAAATTCAAGTCAAACGGAGCTGCAAAAGTCAAGCAGTTTTAGGGTTTGCTAAAAATAACAGGCGGGCTAAAAATAAAAAATGAGCTTGGGCAACAGGTATAAACAGGGTGGCGAGGTCACGAGAAACATATCACGCCAGCTCCAGGTTCAGAACGAGTGAAAAGCCACAAAGAGTCACACTTCTCCAAAATTTGCTAAAAATAGAATGGCAAGAGGTAGGTAAGGCGTTGAAGGTTTTCAAGTTGAGACTAGCATAAAAAAAAAAAATCCCAAGTATGAAATTCCTCCACCCTATGTGAAATGCGCCCAAGGTGTGAGAGGATGTTGAAAATTTTAAAAAAGTTGAAAATTCCTCCACCCTACCTCAAATGTGCTCAAGCTGAGAGGACATGGCAAGAAAAATCTCAAGGCAATGAAATTTCCTCCTCCTCATGGGAAATGCGCCCACCAAGGAGGTTTGCTTGGAAAATGTTCTAAGGCAAATAAAGTGGAAGTGCAACCTCCTAAATGCGCCCATAATGAAGAATTCAAGTAAAATATTCTAAGGCATAAAGTGAAAGCTCCACCATGGAAATGCACCCACCTTGATGAGTCCTTCAAAATATTCTAAGGCTGGAGAAATGGAAGTTGGACCCCTCAAATGCGCCCTCACCTTGAAGGGATTAATGAAAGCCTTGGAAACGCCTAAGGCATGGGATAATGGAAGTTAAAGAACTGAAATGCGACCTCAAAACAGAAGCTCCCTAGGCTATTTGCGCCCATGATGGAGGAATCGGCTGAAAACGCCTAAGTATGAGAAAATAAGAGCCCATAAGCTAAAATGCGCCCAAAGGGAAATGAGCAAGCAGGAAAAGTTTCTAAGTGTATGGAATCAAAGCTACACTTCCAATATGCGCCCAAGGAGAAGTGGAGACTTAGAAATTTGTCTAAGGCAAGAAAACAAAAGCATGGAGTAGGAAATGCGCCCATGAAGTGAAGTGGTGCTATGAAAATTTCTAAGTATGAAAATTGCAGCACATACTCTCAAATGCGCCCAAGGCAATGTGAGGGCTTTAAAAAGTTCCTAAGTCAAAAACAAAAGTAAGCACCTTGAAATGCGCCCAAGCTTATATGGAGGCTTAAAAAGTTTCTAAGGCAACAAATAAAAGCACCACCTTCAAAATGTGCCCACCTTGCATAAAGTCACTTTAAAATTTGCCTAAGGCATTGAAAATGGAAGGAGCTACCCCCAAATGCGCCCAAGGAGGAGAAGGAAGAGCTGACTTAAAAGGTTTCTAAGAGTGAGGGAAATAAAACCTCACTAGCTAAAATGCGCCCAGCAAGGTGAAGGGACTTAGAATTTTTCTAAGTCATGAAAGATTGCAGCTATATATTCCAAATGCGCCCTCAAAGCATACAAGGGATGTAAAATGCTAAGGCAATGGAAATGGAGGTACAAGGAGTTAATTGCGCCCCCCAGCAATCAAATAGAGGTGGAGAAATTTCCAAAGCAAGGTAAAATAGAAGAAGGCCTTCCTAAGTGCGCCCAAGGTAAGTTAATTAAATAAAAAGTTTCTAAGGGATTTTCTAAGGTAAAATGGGAAATACGCCTAAGGAGGGAGGTATTGTTAAAATCTCCAGAGACAAGATCAAATGCACCTGGGAACAGGGAGAATTCTTTAGGAAAACTAGAAAAATGCCAGGATTTGGAAGGTGAAGACTGCAGGTGTGGAATACATCTAGAGTAAAATGAAATCAACCTTAGCAATTTTTATTATTTTTCAAAAATAATAAAAAATTAAATGTACCCCTTCGTCTGGATACACATGAAAATGACGATTTCCGAAGGGAAATTTCTTCTGGGTGTTGGACATTTCCCACTGGGAGATGATTTAATTCTTCTCTACGCCTTGCTCGTGTTGTTTCGACGGAGATCTTTGCCTGGCGCCAGTTTAATGATTTTCCTAGGCGAAAATAAATTTTCTAAGGCAAAAATAAAAGAAATGTTTTTACAAATGCCTCGGTTGGTGATGTCAAAATAAGCGCCCGAATTATAGTGGATGAAATTTATAAGGCAGACAAGATTGTCTAAGGAAAGAGAAAAGGAAACTACAAGAGGTCAAGCACACTCGCAGGGAAGAAATTTGTCTAAGGCATGGAGGAATGTGAAAATGAAACGAAGCTCGAACATCAAAGCGTTCAAATGCGTCCTCAAAGTGAAATATTTTCTGAGGCACAAACTCCAGGCACCGGGTGGTCGATGTGCCCTTGAAGAGGATCTTATGAAGTAAACACAGTGCACCTAGAAAGCAAAGATTGCTAGAGAAAATGATGATCTCTATCAAGATCCGGAGATCAATCAGTCAAAACGTGGAGATTAGGTAAGTAAAGTGAAGTTATATTATAAGTGTTTTGATGCTCTTCTTTCTGTTTTGTAGGATGAACACCGGAGCCAGAGCATGAGGGCTTGAGGTGATGAAGCTAGACAACGTTACAACTTTGGAAACGACAGTGAAGATTTGTCTAAGGCATTAAGAACGTGATGCAAAGGAGGCTAAGTGCGCCCAAGGTAGTGAGTCGAAGAAAAATATGAAAGTTTCGAGGAAGAAATGCATCTAGGAATTGAAGCGATAGGAGGAATGAATGTGAACGACCGAGCGAACGAACTCTGGAGACAATCTTAGAGACTCTTTTATCCTCCTCCTAGCGCAACAGAATTGGCAGGCAGAGCAGTGGGAACATGTTTCTGGACGAGAATCTTCTAGAAGATAGTGAGCATTAATTGCTCGTAGTGGGTAGTGGAGAATCTTTTGTGCATTTATTGCCCCACTCCCCTCAATGGCGGTTTTTAGGGCAAAAACCCTAATTAGGGCATATGTGGCTCGATTTGAGCCCTTTATTGTAATTCAATCTAAGTCGTCCGTTGGTCTAGGCCAACTATAAAAGGGGCATCCCCCCTCATTTGTAATATATTGGATTAGATCAAGAAGTCAAAGAGTAGAGAAGATAGAAGTTAGAATAGATAGAGAGTTAACTTAGAAGTTAGCTTAGTTTGAAGAGGAAAGAAAAACTTTCCCTTTGAAAGTTTTTGTAAAAGGTTGTTGTAGAAGGCTCTCATAATAAAAAGATTCTTCATTGATTGGTGATTTCATCTTTCATTGTGGGTAGTTGACAAGGCTTTTTCGTCTTTCCAATTCTAGTAGATAGAGTAAAATAGACTTTCATTTCATGCAAGTAATCGTTAGCTATGGAGTGTGGTGTTTAATTTGAGCAAATCTTCTTTCGTCCATACCACTAGCAGGCTTGCTGACGGTAAGCCCGCCTTGCGTGGTCAACTGGAGTAATAGTACTTAACTTCGATTGTGATTTGTATGTCCACTTGCATCGTTGTGATGGGGTGCACATGTTGAGTCATAATTTGAATATCTTAATCATCCTTTGAAGATTGCACGGACTTTGTGGAGGTTGTCCGAAGGGAGGCAAAGCAAAGCCTGGTTCGAAGATTGTTTAGATTGATCCCCACGTTCCACCCCCTTTTGAAGTAGATTATAGAGTCTCTCCCATTCATCTCATTTAAATTCAGCATTTTCGGGTTAGTTTAAAAGTCAGAGCATCATAGCTAAATCTTCCACTTGCTTCACGAAGTTGGACAATTACGTAAGTCCCCTTGGAATAACCAACATATTCACATCAACCAACTGAGTCTATTCGCACTAAAGGAACCTTGGAGTTGAACACATGAACTTTCATGCAATCTTAGCAAGCAGGATACTTTGATCAAGAGAGAATAGAGTGACCGTTGGACATTTTATTCTGTGTTGATGTCGTCATAAAAAACACGTCAACAGGACGGGGTGCACTTACTTGTGGGTTTGCTGCTTTCCTGGGTTGCCAAGGGAGAGGAGACCCTCTTATGGCAATTGTAATTGGCAACTTCTCCTTTGCTAGTGGAGCAACAGCTTGAGCTTTATCAAGCAGATTTTGTTGGTGCCACATAAAAACAGCATACGTGTCTGTTACTAAGTCATCATCATCTTTGTCTGCTATCTACAAGTAGCCAATCTTGGAGTCGCCAACTGATTTTGTTGCTTCGTCTTGGAAGAGATCGGCATTTTCTTCTTCAGGATAATCTAGCTATGCATATTCCTCTTGTTCAGCCTCATAGTATCCTACGGCAGTATTGTTAGGTGGAGCTTCAAGTGCAAGTCTCCCTTGTGGTGCTGGAAGGCGGTTTTGATTTTTGTTTCCAACATAGTTGGGAAAAGTCCTTCTTGGGACATCCTTGTAGGTGTTGTTGTTAGAAACTTGCTTTTTCAAAGCTAAGATTCCATTTGCCAGCCTTTGGACCATGGGGTCAGCAAAGTTGGAACTGGCGTTGGGAGTATTAGCGATAGATGCTGAGGATCCCGATGCTTGCATCCTTTTGTTGGTCCCTATCTCTCCAACAAGGATCATATCATCTTCAAGACAGGTGGCCAATTGCTGAGCTACTTCAACATTGGCGAGATTTGCCCTGTGTAAGAAGAAACTTACTTTGGGGATTTGAGTGTTGATGAAGAAGCACTTCAAGTTGTGATCCATGGGTCTTGCATCATTTGGGATACTCATCATTAGCTTGTTGAATTTAGCTACGAACTCGCACATGGGTTCGTGAGCTTCCTTTCGCATGGTTGTAAGTTGCACCAGCAAAGCATGTGAATCTTTAGCAGGTTTGAATCTTTCTTCAAACTTTGTGTGAAGAGTGACCCAGTTGGTAACTGAAGCAATTGAGAGAGTATAGAACCATTCGGCAGCAACCCCTTGGAGGGATTATATGAACAATCTGGTAGAAACGTCTTCATGCTCTATGTCGAGAACACCACAAACAATGTAGAAGGCGGAGATGCATCCATCAAGATGTTGTTTGCCGTCACCTTGAAACTTCGAGAGATGCTTTCTTGAAACACGCAAAAACTCATGCAGAGGTGCAGCCAAACGAAGGGGACCAAAGGCATTTCTCCACGGTCCTGCAAGTGGTGCGGCCATGACTGGTTGCACAATAGGTACCCGAGTTGGACGCCTGTGGTAGACAAACCAAACACTTGGAAGAGGAGATCTTTGTTTTTGCGAAGGGAAGCTCGCAGTACGTTGCAACGGTGACTTTACTCGCGAAGGGGTAAATGCAAAATTGCGTTGCAACAACTCTTCAAAAAGTGGGTTTGTTACTCCTTGAGCCCTCAATCCTCGTGTATAACTTCGGTCCGCCGGAATGTAGATCTGAACAGGATGAAGATTTAAAAAAACAATATACAAGATTACAATAAGAAACAGGAAAGCTTATTCACCTCAATCAAAAGCATGAGGAATAGATTGCATGATTCGTCCCTAGCGGAGTTGCCAAAAAAACTGTTGGGTGAAAATTATGTAATCAACTTTTCAATAGATTACACACTTGGAGAGTTGATTTTAGCGCTCCTACACTTGGAGAGTTGATTTCAAGTGTAAGGGCACTAATCCTTACATGTCCTTTGTAAAGTTTTGCAAAATGTGTCAGGGCACTGAAAAATCAGCGCCCTGACACTTGATCTCATACTTAGACAAACTTGAGAAGTGCAACGGCAGGTTTTTTCAGCGCTCTGGCACTTTGTGAAAAATCACTCCATGTAGGAATGGTGATTTTCACCGCTCCTACACTTAGGTTTAGTGTAAAGAATATCAAAGTGTAATAGCGTTAAAAATCAATGCTTTAGCATTTGGAGGCCCTGAACTTGGTGCGAAGTCGGTGAATTTCACCGCTTGGATATTTCAAGTGGATCTCGCATATGATGAAAACTTTGACAAAGCAAATGCATGGATTGAAAATCACATTGCTTGAGGAATGACACGTTGAAGAACAAAAGACAAACATAAAGCAAAGGAAATGCTTAAGAAAAAGACGTGTTACATTTTTAAAGCTAGGGCACGAAGGAGGAAAGAAAAACGCATGGAGTCACATGAAAAAGAGAAAATTTCAAAGAGAAACCCAAGCGCGACCTTGGGACATGGCAAAATGAAACGATGCACAAAGAGATCCTGACATAAACCCTTAGACAAAAACATAGTGATTACAATGCATTTCTAAAAACAAATGCAAAGAAGAGAAAAAATGGCGAACACAACAAAAACGTACCTATAAATAATGCAAGAAACCCCAAACTCGAACGCAGGATTGAAGAAATCTTTAAAAATGTGTTTGCAAGAGGTTAGTGATCGCCCAGCAAGATGATGAGAGAATGGCGAAATAAAATGAGTCTAAACAAAACCTAAAATCACTTAAAAGTGATTTGAAGTGAAGAAAGAGAAACTAAGTCTGGAGAAAAAGTGCACAAGCGCTAAAAATCAACGCGTGTGCACCAAAACTGACTTTTGGAAAAAATGCACAAGCGTTGATTTTTAGCGCTTGTGCACTTGACACTTAGTCAAATTTACATCAAAGTGTAGGAGCGTTATTTTTTTGGCACTCCTAAACTTTTCACAATTTTGACTAAGTATTAACATCTAGACCTCGCAAAGATACTCGTTTCAAAGGTCTTTGATAGACAGACGCAAAGGAACGTTCAAACGGACTATTTGAGGCTTTGAACGCACTTCGAGGTGGATTGAAATTCACCTCGTTTTGCATGCTTGAACATCACGAACCTATGAAACGGACAAGTTTTGTGGGAGGGTTATCCGTGGATTGAGCACTGCTAGATTCCATGATAACAATGTCCTAAGAGGTCCATCTATTACCAAGGAGAGCAATATTCATGATCATCAAAAGGAACCCCAATGTATCCATTAACACTCTAATGCTCTATGCATCAACGAGTTGGCAGCCATTTTCAATATCCCACACATGAGTGACCTTTCAAATGCCCAAACTCCCTTACCCAAAAGTGGCACACACTGAAGTCCAACACATTTTTGAATTGCAAGCCATACAACACCTAGGAAAATATATTCTACTCACCCATGTGCATAAACCACAAAGTCGACTATCAAATGGACACAAAACTAGCATCCAAAAGCACTTAAGTCAGACAACTACACAAGTCACTTTCTCTGCACCTTTTGGCTACACACCCTCTTTCATCTCTTGCACACCGAATTAAACAACACTCATACCACTTAAGGCAAAGGAGAAATGGCATCTTCAACAAGCAACCAACACAAACCGCGACATCTACAACAATCTACACAAGAACAACCAACCATTGCCCAATCACATCTTCACAAAAGGCCAACCTCTATAGCCTAGCACTTGCAGTAGCCAACATCTAGACACACATTGGAAGCTTACAACTCTCATCAAGACTGTAAGATATGAAGCCTTCACAATTTCAATAGTCAAGCTCTCAATCTGACTACACCACACTTGCTTTGTGTTGGACAACAACCACATTAAGGTACTTCTTAGTTGCACCCAATGCAATTCTACACAACACAACTTCAACATTGTAAACAACAAACCACTTCAATCAATGACTCTAATGCTATGCAATATTTTGTGTTCCATCTTTTTTTGTGTATAGAGACAAGCTTCTCCTGACAAAGGATGCATGAGTTCCATGACACCCTCTCCTTTCCAATGCAAGAGTACAAGGGCAAGCTCTCCTCAACTTCTTCAAACAAGCATGGTTAGGATAATTGGTTCAAACATCAATTATGCCCACACTCCATACCTTCATTGGTTCCAAAGTGAAAATGCAATTGCTTCAAGTCTTCATTGATTCTTGAGTTTTCATAAAAGCTTATGGCTTTGCATTTGCAAGTTATTAACAAGCAAATGCATCATCAAGTCGCACTTTGTGCACAACAAGTCCCACTGCTAAACTAACACTGATGAATTTCTCTAGCATAAGGAGGATGCTAATCTACAAGAAAGAGCAAAGTAATCTAGAGACAAATGTGCAACGGTTCAACATAACCAATAGTTCAAATCAACATCAACAAAGTTCTTCCCTTGTGCACTAAACACAATGGAGACCATCACTTTACAAGAAAGGATGAATGATCCATCACTTCTACACTAACAACGACGACTTTCTCTAGCATAATGAGGATCCTACTCTACAAGAAAGAGCAAAGTGATATAGACTCAATTGTGCAACAGTTCAATATAACCAGTAAGTAGATCAAATCAACATTAGCGAAGCTCTTCCCTTGTGCACTAAACACAATGGAGGACATCACTTAACAAGAAAGGGTGAACGATCCATCTGCAAATGTGTATAACTGTCACTTCTACACAATAGTTCTACTTCACTCTTCTCATGCTGCATTATTCCCTTGTGCACAAATCTAACAATGCCAAGATGTTCACACATACTAGAGAAATCTCAAAAAATGGCTTTATGCACCTTAGTGCAAGAATTGTTTCCAAGAAGTTTTGCACGAGACAACACAAGAAAATCGTGCACACACTGTTCGGTCACACCACACCACTGTGTACTCTTAAATCACATTGCACCAACACTCTTAAATCACATCGCATCAACACACTCTTCAATAATGCCACACCACTTTTAGGAGTCTAACAACAACACTTCCAAGTTCCAACTGCAATATTTCCACATTGTGTGCAACCTATGCATGCATCTACACCAACATGCAGTTCGGCACCATAGACTTCAGACATGTGGTAGCACACACAGTCACATCATACAGCGATCCAACTAGCACCATATGGATCTGACATCTGTCATTTGTCCATCCACATATAAAGCACAGCATACACACACATCTGTCATCTTTCGATTTGTAGGCCTCGCTAACAGCCATTGTATCAGTACAATCTTTGTACTCTAGTTTAGGCAAATGGCTTCCAACTCACATCCCAAAATACAGTTTCCAAGTTTTCTGATTATAGAAGACAGTGATAATTAAAATTAGTGAAGGATAAAACAAGTAAAACCTAGCGAAACAAGGTAAGTTTGGAAGTATGATGCATCATGTGTGTTAAATTTCAGTTGAAAAGTAATTGATAGTTAAATTATGAATTTTATATATGATTTGGAATGAGTTGCCAATGGCAAAATCAACAGATATGGAAGGAATAATAATTATGCAACTAATGTGAAATGCACCTTGTATGAGTGAGTTAAATGTGTCTTACTTTTGTGGAATGATGTGGTGAAGTTCATAAAGTTTGTGTTGTGATATGTGAAAAGCTAGTGAATGTTGTGTTTCACGACTCAAGTATGCAATACAGAGCATCCAACTTGGGATAAGAGTGAGGTGGACATCAAGTACCATCTACCTATGTGCACCCTTTATGGCATTTATGTGTGTGTAAACAATAGTTGTGTGTTATGTCCACATGAAAATGTGGGCATGACAGCTTCTATCTCACATCCCAAAATACAGTTTGTTGCAGGTCTGTGTACGCAGCCTTATGGACTCACCATTACATGGGTTGTATCTCTCTAGGGTGTCTACCAAATCAAGCATACACATTCCTCATTGCTCGATCATAGGACCATACTTCCGGCCATGACCTCTATTTACTCTGTGTACATTCACACAACATTAATGAATAAAGAACAATGTTCTTCATGCATTTGTCATGACTCTATTTTTCTTCCACAATGGCTCTATATAACAACACTTCTACAACTGAAGCTTTCCATTTTATTTTTTAATTGGAAAAATACAACTATAAAATAATAATAAAAAGAATATACAGAAAACAGTGTTCAGAACTAAAATCAACACCATATCAGGTTACGGAAGCCTAAAAGATCTAATTCCAAAACTGTTTACTTATTACAATAAGAGATTATGTATATTTACTCCAAGAGTAAACAGCACACAGTCTTTCGTAATAGCATTGCTAACTTTAAGAGCAAATCCTTTGTGGTCTTTTGCAAGAGTTGTCAGCTGACATTGAAAATTGATCAGTTGAGTCTTGAGCTCTGCATTGATTTTTAGTGTCTCTTTTAGAGTTTTAATAACCATTGACAGCTGCAAAAAACAGCTTTACAAAGTTTACATCTAAGCATCCATATGTACAATAAAATACATTGATGAAAGATTTCTGATATCTTATTTTAAGAACAATGCAGCCCTAAAAGTGCAGATTTTCAGCTTAATTTCTTACTAAATATAGCAACAAGTGAAGCCATAGTCGTGTGTCAGATTTGTTACATAATTAGTAAGTACTAGCAAGTTGGATCTGCTTACTTTCTGCCAACTCTTCTTTCACCTTCTGCATCATCTGAAATGCCTCCACCTTCCTCGCCACTGCTACTTCTATGGACACTATTTGACATTTCAATGAATAGAAAACATCCCGGAAGGCCAACTCAATGTTATAGAGGGCCTCGAGAACTCGAGCATCCCTTCTTGCCACCATTGGTGGTGCACCACACCAAACTCTGAGCATGGTTGCAGTCTCCTCCATTGGCCAACCTCAATTGGTAAAAATATGGGCAAACTCCGACTCACACCCCATCTGTACAAATCCACAGATCCGTTGTACCTTTCGTGCTACGAGTGGGAGCAGTCAACCTTGAGTTCCTTGGAGATCTCTCCCACTTGCACCTTCAAACGTCCCATGTGTTGGAGTTCCTCGACGTAGCGTTGCACTGTTCCCAAGGGATCCCATGGATTCGGCTGTGACATCTCCACAACTAATCCTCCAAACTCGCCAAACCCATCCTCCTCCTCCTCTTCGCCAGATGTTGGTTGCAGCCCCTCAACTGTAGCGAGGGGCTCCATCATGGGCGGTCCCCCACTCTTCTGCACGGTTGTTACTGGCTCAACCTCTCCTATCCTCGACGATCCCCTACTCTCCTGCACGAATGCTACTGTCTCAACCTCTCCTATCGCCACTAGCGACGTCTCATGGTGTGTCGCCTCCTCTTTTGCCACCTTGGTAGTAAAACTCTGCAATGATTGGAGGAGTGGACCTCCCTCCGAGCCCTCTGCCAAAATCTTTGAAGGGCTTGGCAACGCTGGGACTTTGAGCACCATACCAACTAACCCCAACCAATCGTCGATCTACACCTTTCCTAGCGCTCCTGGCGATGCAACTAAGGGTGTTGGCGATTCGACCTATGTCGTAATTGTGACCAGCTCTTGTGTTGTGACTGTTCCCCATGTGGTCACTAGCCTAGTGGTTGCCCCTAGTGTCGAGGCTGGCACTGAGGATGTGGCTGGCAATATCGGCACTGTGTGCTTGGTAGCGCCAACTCTAGCGGTGTATCAACTGGTGATGCCAGGTCTGGCGGTGCCAAGTCACTGGAGTACTCACGACGTACTATGAGAGTAAATAGGAATCAACAGAACATAGATAAGTACGAACAATCATGAATGCATATTGCATAGCAAAATAGTACTTCATTTATTTTTCACAGTAACCAAGTACATTTAGTTGTACTAGAATGTAACATGTAACATAATATCATAAGTACCAACATAATGTCTCTCGACTATATTGACTCAAGTACAAATAGTCGCAGACAATGGTTGAGGAACCAACCGTCACGACGCTTCATGACAACAACTAATCACCAGTCGAGGAATTAGTCTTCCCGAAACATGTATAGAAGTATATGAAATATTATAAACTAACTATAATATAATTAACTGCGGCCGACTATGACCGACTATGACTATGACCGACGACCAACTATGATCAACTACGACTATGACCAATTATGACCGACTACATCATCCCCCCCACAAAAGTAGTCATCTTCCAGACAACGAAAAAACAAAAACGGGAGTACCTCTCAGCCAATACTCACTCCCTCTCGACCAACGTCTCTTTAAGAGTTGTGACTCTCGTGTGCTCAACGACCAGCTACTCTTGTGACTTCTGAATGTAGTCCACCAACTTTTGTCTGGTAGTCTTGGTCGTCTCTACTCTTGGCCACTCGTGTGAGATAATACACTAAAGGAATTCGCCTTTGCATTCTGATTGCATAACTACAATCCTCTTGGTTGTCTACTCTGGCTATACTGTGGTGGTTGGTTGTACTAGGATTTGATAATTCAATTGAATCTGATGGGGGTCGGGGGGCAACACCCCAACGGGGTCAAGCGACAACGCCCCTTGTGGGGGTTTGGGGGCAAACCCCCCAACGGGATCAAGGGGTAGTGCCCCTCACGAGATCCGGGGGCAACGCCCCTATTGTGGTTCAGGGCAAGGTCGAGGGGCAACACCCCCACTGCCAAGACCAATTTAAGACTTCTGAAACCACACCGAACTCCATTCGGCACCTAATTTTCATGAATTTTTAAGTGACAACAACCAATGTTGATAGAGCCACAAATTAGAGATTGTCCACTGTTTAATTGATGTATGATGTCCACCTTCCATATACGCCTTACGTTTTGTAGTCTTTGCCTCAACCATATGTTGATCTTCACCTTGTGCCTTGCACACCTATGTCGTACGGTAATGTACGGGATTGCTTTATGCTATACAGAATATCCTCTCGAATTTGCAAGTCGTACGAGTCTGTGATGTTTGCTCTGGGTTTCACCTTCTCCTATCGATGTGACTTTATTATGCCGATTCCCCTTGTCTTTATTCCGTACAAGGTTTGTTCCTTCTTTCTTCCATCCGTTGTACGGACTCAACACCTTAAATTTTCCTTGTACGGGTCCCACTTTTTTGTACGAACTAGCAAATATTTGTTCGCATGATTTTATTTTTGTACATACTTGTTTTGTCATACGAGCTCTCTACTCCTTGACTTGGCGATTTCTCTCTCTCCATACGGGAGCTCCAATTCGTACGGTGTATGACTTTTGTGTGCTCTCTTCACCATACAATTTGCTCGTTTTTCATCCCTTCTTGTCAATGTAGTTCTACCGTATAGGCTCTCTTATTGCCTTCTGTACGGTGCCCTTTTTTTGCTTCCTTCAATCTCTCATACAAACCCATCCAATGTTCCTTTTTTATGTCATACAATGCACGATTTTAACTTAAAAACTTTTTTGCAAATAGTTCCTTTCTTTTGTCGATTCCTTTAGTGGTCATACAGCCTATTTCTTGGGTGATACATAGATTTTAGTAAAAAAAAATTATTTTGATATTTTGTACTTTGCCTTTTAATATCGCTTTTCATATTGTTTTATTTTTTCGATTTCTTTTTTCCTCACTTATTATTTTTCTCCTTGTATTTTCTTTTTTCTAACTTCTTATTTTTCTCCTACTTGTTCACTTTTTCCTTCTCTTCATTTTTTGAATTTTTTAATTTCTCCTCTATATTTTTCCCATCTTTCTCCATTTTTTCATTTTTTCTATTTTTTCTAATTTTTAACTTTGCCTTCATACTTTTTTAGATGTTTCCATCTTTCTCATTTTTCAAATTCCCCTTTATCATTTTTTCATTTTTTGGCTCTAACACAATTTTTTCACCTCAAACTTGTTCGGACTTGTGGGCTCGCGTATCGTCCAATTTTGATAATCTTTCTTTGTACTCTTTGTACTCGACCGGAAATGTTTGGTTGGACTCTCTGTACTCGGCCGAAAATGTCCAATTGGATTCTCCCTACTCGGTCGAAAATGTCTGGTTGTACTCTCTGTACTCGGCCAAAAATGTCTAGCTAGACTCTCTGTACTCAGCCAAAAATGTCTGCCTGGACATGCCCTTCTCGGTGGAACAACTTGATTTCTCCAATCAGTAGCATGTTACACTCTCGATGGAACACCTTGTAATCCTCCATTTGCCAATGAAACAGACCGTCTAGGGAGCTTGTCTCAACCTCTGAGCAACACTCAAGTTCAAGTACGCCATCAACATTCGATTCCATAGCCTTCCTCCCTTCCTCGACATCCGACTCTCCTCCATCAGATTCTAATCCGGAGGAAGCCAATTCTTCACTCACAGCTTGGTTCATCAAGTCAATGACGTACTTCTGCCCATCGCTCTCAATCGAGAGTATGTTCCTTTTCCAATTATGATCCACCTTGGCAACAATCAACCATTCTCATCCCAACAATGCGTCGTACGCCTTCTTCTGTAGTGGGATGACGACAAAGTTCAACAGGAACTATTCCGTGCCAATCAGAACTTTATGTGCCATCAGTGTTCCCAATGGCTTGATGTCATGTTGATCGGCACCCACTAATTGGAATGTTGACGACCAATGTGTAGGCTTCCCGAGACTCTTCCATGTGTCTTAGGTAGTACATTGACTCTCGATCCTCCATCAACGATAGTTCTTGTCAATGTTAGTATTTTAATAGATCAGATAATAACTGAAAGCACTCAATATATTTGCAACACATAAGACAATAAACACAACAAGATACCTTGGAAAACCCTCCTCCTGAGGGAGAAAAAACCCAGCAAATAATCCTCTTATATAATATAGAACAAGAGCAGAAATCTGCTTACAACTCAGGCCTAGCACATAGGCGAATTTAATACAATGAACAATAGCACTTCTCCTAAGTGCGAATATGAATCTCCTTGAAATAGGTCTGCTGCTACAAAATAATAATCTGCTGCTCAAGTGCGAACTGCTGTGTAGAAATGTGAAATGAACTTGATATAAAATGACAAGGAAAGACCTTGTACTTATACAAAATGAGGCACCTCCTCACTTAGGTCGGCCTTCTTAGAATAAACAAATAAATATAGTAAATGTCAAAGGTCGGCCCAAATAAGTAACCAATGATAATCTCAAATGCATATAAATTAAATAGCCGATTAGGCTATCATTTAATTTATGCTTTCTCCTTGAAACGTGTGCAATGGAAGTGCAGCCCTAAGCTGCTATAACATCAACAGTCAAGACTTTCCCTCCAATCTCCATTTGTACGACGGTTGGCATCTTCCTGATGTTTGTTGTCAACAGCATTAGGTCGGTGGTTTGTTCACCATACGAGGGTTCTGCTATTAATTATTTCCTTTAGCCTTCCTGTCATCGATGTTGGTCATCACCAACGACATTCGTGATCGCCAGTCCCAACTACGGCATAGTCTGAAGAAGGTTAGTCACCTTTATGGGTACGGTGGTCTGCAATACTTGACATACAATGTTGTTTTCCGCCTTCGACTGCCAAGAGGTGTTTGGATTGTCTAGAGATGTTTTGTGTTCCTTTGCCATCGCCAGTTCCACTTATGGTTTTGCTTCCTTCATTCTTTGTTTCTCCATATGTGGATCTAGATAGGTGGCCTTCTTCGTTTGCGCTCTAGTAATCACTAGCACCTATTGCTCTTCCACATCTAACATATGGATGCCTTTCTGCTTGGAGCATTTGTTGTCTTCATGATCACCTGGTTCACACCACTTGCATAGTCTTCCCCTTGAACCTTGACCGTTTCGGCATTCCCTAGCGAAGTGGCCCCATTCGTTGCACTTCTGGCATTCTATCATGGGCCTTCCTTTGCCATCATACTGTATCTTGCTTCTCAAACTTGCTTCAATAACCTTTAGGGGATGCATTGCTATTGTACTGGGGCTTCAATGGTGTATTCGGCGATGTTGACAATTCTCCCTGCGTTAAGAGTACTTGCATACTCCTTGCTTTCAGATTGTATGGGCATTCCTTGATGGAATGTCCCATCACTTGGCAAATATCGCAGAACAGCTTCTTCGGGCAATTCGAGCATATATCAATCAGCTGAGTCTCCAATTTTCCCATTAATTCTTTGTCTTTGGTTGTAGGTGCGCACATTCTCACACTTCCCTTGCTTCGTATTGTAGATTTCCACTACAATTTCACTGTCATCCCTCAAGAGTTTGAATTCATCTCGGAATGCCTTCTTGAGTAATCTCCATGATGCCCTATGTACTTGGTCCAACTCTGTGTACCAAACGATGGCACTATCTCTCAACGTCGTTGGAAATGCTTTCAGCCAATAGTCCACATCATCTTGCCTGTTGGCTATCCAAATAGTCTCACACGTCTTGCAGTTTCGTACTGGATCTTCTAACCCATTCCCCATGAACTTCGACAGCTTTTGCCTCTTGGCCGACAAAGTCACCATCCTTCCCCGATGCCCTCCTTGTGTGTTGGACCTGAGTGGACTAGATCTCCTGCAATGTCTTGATGCATCACTTGCACTCTCAGCCACGTACGAGTCTCCCCCATGTCCTCTATTCGTGTCCTCTACACCTCAAGCCTCTTGGGGTCCGTTCCAGTGCTCCCTCTACCCTGGGGTCTTAGGCTCAAATCTTCCAGTCTTCGGCCCTTCATCATCGTCTGATATGGACAACTCCCGAATGCAATCGAATACTGCTCTCAAGCTCTTCACTTAGTTCATTTTCATTTTCATTAATTCTATATCTATCTCTACTTGCTACGTACAGTGTCCTAAAGAGTCCTTCGTCCCTTTCTTCAACAAGGTTTTGGTGTGCTCTTGTGATAGACTGGTTTATTTCATCAAGGTTTTGGTGTGCTCTTGTAATGGATTGGTTTATTTCATTTATATCTTCATTGATTTCTTTGTCAATTTGCTTTAGCCTTCGCCATTAGTTTTCTTGCTCCTGTAACCTGAGTGATCGTCGCACCTTTTCTTTCGATGTTTCTTGCTTGATTGGTACTCGATTCTTATCCTTATTAGGTTGTACGGGCATTACATGTTGGTCCTACAATCATTGGTTGCCAAGAGTACGTCTTCGGCTTGTATCCCATTCTTCCTCCTTTTGCTTGGTTCTCTCCTCGTACCCTGCAATATTTGTTGCCTTCGGCATTCTTGGTCACTCTCTGCCCAAAGATCCTGGAAGATGATGAAATGGCGGGCCAGCAACCTTGGCAGTCGATTGAGGAGATGATCGACCTCGTTGTTAACTTGCAGTTTGTCCCAAATGACTGCCTAAGGGATCTCTCGCCTGAGAGCTTCCCTCCGTGTGTGATCCTGCTACGATATGTCCCACAAGTTCACCAAATCCTCTGTCAAATCGTCTTCTTGTTCCTTGTTTGTTTGTACGGGTTCCTCCATCAATCAACCCATCACGACGCCATTCTACCGTCGGGTGATTTCCCTAAGTACGCTTAGGCAACAACGCCAAACATTTACTCACAGGATGGATTTCAACGTACTATGAGAGTAAACTAGGTTATTCACATAACATAGATACATAGAGCGTATTCAGAACACATGATGCATGAAATAAGGATTGCTTTTATTCATTTATTTATAATAAGCAAAATGACAACACTACAATAGCATAGATGTCAACAATACCACAATAATATTCCCGATTACAAAGACTCCCATACATATTGCCACTGATGTTGGTTGAGAAACCAACCATCATGACACTTCGTAACAACTAATCTACCACTAATCGGGACTTAATTACCCGAGCACAATGAGATCTGTTACATGAAATATTTGCATTTAAGTATAGTTTTATTAAGCATAGTAAACTATGGCTGACTACTACTCCCGACTACGACTAAGATATGACCGTCTATAGACTGAGTTTGTTGAATTATTGTGAACACTATTTGTTAAGTTGTTGAACACATTGTGCTGTCTTTACTCTGTGGAGAGGTCTTTCCTGTTTTGGGGTCTTTACTTTGGTATAATCTTGTTGACACATTGATCTTTGTTGGCTTACTGTCCTAGTGGACCACCATATATTGTAACCTGCTTTTTTTGTTCAAATTATCTGTACATAAAATGGACAGTGGAAGCATCAGATCTCTTATTATGTATTGTTTATCAATCCCATATACTGCTTGATGTCAAAATCAATTAAATTAAATAGCAGGAATGGAAATAGGTGTTTTGTGAGGGTTTTGGCTCCACAACGGGAACTGTGGCATGTGAGGTGTATAGTTTTACACAATGAATGGTGGTGGTATGTTCCATCATAGTGTTGGAAGGGAAAATATTTTGGTAGCTTAAGATAACTCTCAACGCTAGTCTGTCAAGACAGAAACTATGTCTGAAGAATCTTTGGGGGCTTCCTCCCCTTAAAATGCCTATAAGTAGACAAGTAAATCAAATGCATCATAGAAATGAAAGTGAAATTACATAATTTCAATAAGACAATAAAATTCCTAAATTACCACATGAATGTCAGATTAGTGTTAAACGAAAACATACCCCAGAGGGCTGCACTTTTTATAAGAGGAGGTACAGGTACATCATGCTCTTCTGATTTCTTTATTTTTCTGCAGTATACATGAAACAACATTGAATAACATAAATGGAGAAATGAGTCTTGCTTGGGAAATTATTATATCCTGTAAACTCAATATATCATACTGAAAAATTGTACTCACATTTCTCAACCTTAAATTTGTAACAATATGATGGCAGCCATTAATTTTTATACAATATTTTATGCTAATCTTATTGTGCCTCTTTGATATTAGCTTCCTTTTGTATTCTCTACATGCATCTACCATATATGTGAACTCGTTAAGACAAACATTGCGCTATGATCTTCTGCAAACAATCTATCAGAAACAAAACGGACAACAAGCATTTGGGATGCAAAGCAACTAGGAGAAAACAGAAGTATCAACCTGAGAATAAAACCTGAAAGAATATAAATGGTGCCCCAAATAAAAAAATGTAGTAAAGATTTATACCGTTTGAGCGTCATGATTGAATTAGCAATTCCCTGACCAATAATTCCACATACAAAACCAACTGCTCCATATTGAATACCCTGGTCACGTGCATAGGGTGTATTGAGTAACAGAAATCATGATTAAAGGAACTTCACTCATAAAAATTGACAAGAGCATTAATAGAACAAATCCAACTATACCAACTTCTTCAGCATCTCATCAGCTCATTTCTGTTTTTGATATTCCATTACAAATATCTTATAATCTTATAAAGCTACTAGTTGCATACCCTCTTGTACTCTCACTCAATCTTAGATCAGCTACAAACATCTTATAACCAATTAAGCAAGGCATAACATGTACATAATAATGTAATAACTAAACAAAATAATCTCCATAATTTGCATCTGTCAGTTCCATGATAACTTCACAAATGTAAACCATATTGGACATCTTCTGTTCAATAACCATCCATATATCAGTCGATTGCATTTGATTCAGAAAACATCAGCCATTTTCAGAACACCTAGAAGATTTAAAATCAATTCAATAAGACCTGCCAAATTTCTTGCAGAAAGTAGGGAAGCCAATTTAATAACCATGTTAAACACGTCATCGAAAAACATTATAACAAAACCTATAACATTGAATATATAAAGAAATCTTCAAGCTCGTAGCAAATCACCTTGTAAAAATACGTGCCAATTCGCTGTTGAAGAGAAAACCTTCGACCTGGCATCTCAGCTTCAAAAACACTGAACAGAAACAACGACATATTATTCTCATTGTGAAAAATTACAGGCACAAATGTAGAAAAAAATCCCTATCCTCAAAAAATGTGTGCTGTAGTTCTTAAAATATATGTCACATCTGTGTTTAGAGATTTATGGCATACACAATCTATTTAGCTTAGAGATCCAAGTAGTATGAGTGTATCAGACGGATGACCCAATCATCCAAGTAAAATTTAGAAGATGGGCTTGTGAAACTTCCATACTCATGTATACATTGTATTAAGAGATTGTATTGTTCATAGTTATTTCATCCTTCTGATACTCATGGTTATCTCATGCAAAATATAGGATCTCACTGATCACTTAAATAGCAAAACATGGTATTTATAATTGCATCCAAGTTGTTCCAACACTGTCCAATTTCATATATAACATCAAACAACTAATCCATACACAAGTAGAAAAACATCACCTAACCGGTCATCAACATATTGTATTGTATCCCTTTACAATGCATGCACAGCCAACATATGTCTATACTATATATGAAATACAGACATCAGATATTGACTAGGGACAACAACATATGAACAATATAAGAAACACATTCATGTTAGAACATGTTTGACATGGATTCAAAACTTTAAGCACTTTAACTATCCCCAACTAATATAACTAAAACTGAGAAACATCCCACATGCAAATGATTGAGTAATAATGGCCAACACAGCAATATTTTTATCAACCATGGTTGAAAAAACCTGCGATTACTCACCATACTCGCAAGTAATCATGAGTCAATATGAGCAGCGAGTAGCTCACACTATTACTCAGCGCCAAGTAATGCAAAAAAACTCACTCTGAGTTAAACCTAAAAATGCACCAAACTTGCAGAAGAAAAAGGCTGAAACTCAGAGTAAAAACTCAACCAACAATTAAAAAACATCTTTTATGACCTTATTGTCACATTTCATGGGTGTTTTTTTGGTCAATGGATTGTTTGATGATTTTCTGTGTACTAAGGCATTGTTCAATGGGTAGCTGTGTGTGCTGAGGCTTTGGTTGATGGGTTACAGTGCAGAAATCATAGGTCTATTCCTATATGATGGGTCTGCTCCTATATCACGGGTCTGTTTCTATTGACCATATCAGTGGTTCACTCGAACATTTTCTTCACTTGTCGCCTGCGTCTTATGCTGATTTCCTACATCATTATTCCATGTAAAACAAAACGAAATGTGTTTATTACTTGTACCACAAAGCAGATATTATAGTAATAGGAAAGGTTCACATTTTGATTAAGTAATTTAAATATAACTAATGATGTACATGAATCTATTCTTTGGTTTGAACGTTATTTTCAAATTTTCATTTTAAGTTCAGTAGTAATTGTGTTTTGTAAACTTTATTGATAATGAAACTTGAAGTTTATATTTATTGCTCATTTTTTTGTATATAATGTGTATGAAAATTTGGTTTGATCTGTATGTAAAGGAAATCACTAATGTGTTCTATACATTCACTAATATACACGTTTTTTAAGAAAAAATTTAAAACATGTATTTTTTAATGTTTAATAAATTAGCCAGATTATTGCAGAGTTTTTCCCCAGATTTTTGCCAAGTCCATAGACTTTTTAAAATTTTGGGTCGGCCAAGTTATTGCAGAGTCCAATCGAGTTTTTCAACAATGTTATCGACAATGCACCCATCTACAATACTCATATATATCTACAACAGACATTTTAAGTCATGAAAAATAAGGCAGCCTGAATGCAATAGAATATGAAAAAATATGTAAAAACTGCTTAATTTTAGGACATGGTATTCTACAATGATACTATGGCATGGTTTGAAAAAATCTTGAATAGTCATACAGAAAATGTGGCAAGCATACAAAAAATTATGGGAAAACACAGAAAAAATATACTTCAAAATATATCTAATAGTACGACCTTTTCAACCTTGTGAACCACTCATAGGACTCCAACAACCAAAACTGCATTTCCTCCCATAAAACACTCTGGAATATGCAAGGTTCTGCACAATATACGAATCATCTTATGAAACCTCCTGCCAAAACAAACCATACAACAATTTCATCCCCAAAAAGTTTTTGGTATCATGAATGTGAGACACGCTTAGATAATCTTACCAATTGAAAGGACACATCTACAACTTTCCTCAGCTCGTGGGCTTCTTTGTTTTAGATATTACATGATAGCTAAATCTGAATAAATCACAATGACAAAACTCAACTTTATCAATAGATGAAAAGAAGTTGTGCAGTAGTATAAAACAATATTTATGGATGATCCTTTTCATGAATGACTTATCGATGCCCTTTAGTGTGGACCCAGGTAAAAAAAATTCAAAATGCGACACTAAATGAAGACAAAGACCTAAACCCAGAGGTGGCAAAACTTTATGCAAGATTCAAACCTCCTCCATCCATACTTTTTCCTCTTTTCTTTTCTTCTTTTCTTTTTCATCCTTATTTTCCTCTTGCTGATTCTATGAATACATGAAAGCATTCAATGAATGACTATCCAAATTATTGCTTATTTTGTCAAAATCAAGTTTGTATTCAATATATCCCATCACAAAGTCAACATTGGGTTTGTCTATTAGACCACTGACAAATGATAAAATCTGACTAAATTCGATGACAAAACCCTGAAGTAATGAAGATTCTGAGCTAAAACTACCGCTGTCAATCAGACATTTGACTACAAAGTACAAACATTTGAAGAAATGAAGACCTTGATTTCACTCAGTATGGCAGACTTTGTTATAAAAGCCTGCAACATTATCTTTGTGAAAACTTGACCCTCCATTATAGGGTGCATGCCTTTAAATGCAGCTAGAATTTTGGATTTTCGAAGACTTGTATTCCCTTATGATGGAGCACACCTATACATTGATCGGCATAATTTCATCTTGTGAAAATAATGTTTGCATTTTAGGGAGGCATGCACCACTCAACTGCCACGCAACTTTTGTGTTTTTTGATAACTTGCTTCTTTGTTATACAGTGCATGCCCTAATATATCCTTTGCAATTTTACTTTTTCAAAACTCACCATCAATCTATAGTTATACAGCATGCCTGCGTATAGTTTGCAATTTTGTCTTTGAAAACAATATTTATCTCCATTAATTAGCGCAGACTGATTCATATGTCTGCAATTTGTTAACTTAAGAAAAACTTGTTCAGTTCTCATAGAGGTGCATGCCTTTCTACATGGGTCGCATTTTCAGGATTTGCAAATTATGTTCCTATATTGGTACATACTCTATAATGGGCCTGTAATTTTCAGTTTGAAACCCAATGTCTACACTCAGAAAGGTGCACGCCAATAAATTGTCTGCAGCTTTTCACTTAGTTGTCTCTCTTCTCAATGGTGTGTGCCCGTACATGGGCATGCAAAATATTCAAACTTGATTTTGTTTGTCTTCACTCTTGTGTGCGCTAATCTATAGGCTTGTAATTTTTCACTTATAAACTTCCTGTTTGGCCTGACATCAGTGCACTCTACTCAACTAGATAGCATATTTTCATGCCTTGACTAATTTTTGCAACCCCTTTATCATTCAAACTCCATTCTTCAACTTGGTGGATGTGTTTGAAAGCTCTTTTTGTTAGCCCTGAAAAGACACAGATGAGAAACAACATGGATGACCATAACAAATTTCAAACAAGGTGTTTTTTTCAGTTTTGACGAATTCACTGCTTTCCATAGGCAGCAAACTCATCAAATACAGCAGCTCCACTACAGCAGCAAACATATAATTACCCTGTGGCAAAACCAGCAAATTCGTCACAAGCATGTGAATGGTTTTGATCTTGACATTGATTTGCATGATTGTGTGCCAAAGGAATGTATGGGAATCTATATCAGTTAATTTGCCTATTCAAATGAAAACTGTGCAAGTGGATGTCATGGTTGAGCAAGTTTTTTGGACCTGTGAACGATTTTGTAGCTTGGCAAGCTCTTGAAGACATGCTAGAGCTTCGTTGGTCATGTTTGAGAGCTCACTACACTGTACTTGACTGATGATAGTGGAGGTGAGGATCCTTTGGCCCTCTTACTAAAGTTTTCTCTCTGTATAGGGTTCCCCATGGTAACTATTGTTATCAAGGTCATTGACTTGCAGTTCTTGTGTTTTGACTATGTTTTCCATGCTTATTTGTTGATGTTGGTTGCATTTACATGTGTTAAGTGAATATGCAACCAAAAACACCAACAACATGGTCTTCGAGGTGTTTATGACAAGCAACACTTCAAGTATCCATTATTGATGAGCTGTTTGGGAGTATCCCACTTAGTTAATGGATCAGACAAACTTGTTCTGAAATTTTCCTCATTGAACACAAACCTTGTATAGTTCACATCTCAGTGGTAATGATTTTCTTTGATCTTTAACATTTACTTACTTACCCTAAGGTTCTAAATCATTACTGGTATCTAAAATGATGAATCATTTTCATGCAAGACAAGAAAACCTCGTTTACATTATGCTCTGTTTAGTAAGCTTGACATCCGAATTATTGTAATGTCCCTCTCCTGATTTGCCCTAGAATTTGCCTACTGTTCACAAATTGCAGCAAATTGGGGTTAGAATTCGTCTTACCAAATAAAATATCTCTTTAATAATGCAATCCTAAGTTTGAATCCTGCAATCACCACATGACAATATATGCAATATATATATATATATGCTTACTTATTAGAGTTTTGGGAGAAGGGACATGATGGGCCTGCTCAAAGCCATTTCTACACCAAGCCTAAGAGAGTGTCTACCACAGCCCTCTCCCTTGGCGGCTTGTACCTTCTTTCCCCATCAATGTCTGAACCCCCTAAAGACACTTGCCATCTTGTGGAATTGAGCGAGGGTCGTAAGTGGACTCTTTTGGCTTTCTGTTTAAGTGCCCTCTAGTCCTAGGAGCCATTATGGTCAACTCTATAAATCAAGTAAATAAGAATCTATTATCCATACTTATATTAAAGCATCATAATTACTTATAAGGCTCAATAATTGCTGCAAGCACCATTATTGCATAATCGCATGACTGTGTGTGTAAATATATATATATATTGCATCGTATGAACTTATATATTTATGTATATATGTAATTATAATTATATTAAACTTGCTTCCCTTATTATTGAATTATCCTATGTCTTGATATATCTCTCATTGCACCATCTTCTTATTCACACCTACCTCTTCTTGTTATCTGCTCTTTAAATCAGATATAAATCCTTCTGTTATATTCCTTGATTGACTTCCCATTTGTTCCCTACTGCAATTCTGAATACAGATTATACTTTACTTCTGATTGCAACATCTTCTTATTCACACCTACCTCTTCTTGATATCTGCCTTCAAACTCAGAATATATATATCCCTTATTTATATCCTGAGATATTAGTTGCCTTAATATAAAAATGTATTTCTCATGCCCCTCCCCTTTCTCCTTAAGAAATGATCTTCATTTTATACCTTATATCCCCTAAGAGACATAACCCTCCATTAAGTGTTGCTACCTTTTCAGAGAGATCGCTCCTCTTCATAAACTAAATGCTGCTCATTATTAATTATTGCCCTTTATTATGTAATCGCTGCCTTGAAAAGGTAATCGCTGCTTCACAACCTTTGAGTAATTGCTGTCTTTATTCACTAATCGCATCCTCTATGATGGCTGCTGCTTATAACCTTTTATCGTTGCCTTTGGGCTTATTAACAATCGCTGCTTGTAATTATATACTTGTTTTGTATTATTTTATATTTATTATTTTATGTTTGTTATTTTATATTGATATGGTATATATTTATATTGCTATATTTGATAATTATAGTTATAATATTATCTTATGATAGTTATAATTATAATTAAATTAAATGATTAATATTTTTAATATGTATTTTATTTAATTACTTGCATTTTGATGCTTTATATCTTAGTGTTACAATTTCGGGTACGTAACAATTATCTGGATTCTCTAGAAATGAAGTTTGCTCTTCACATGGCTAGCATTCTATCTTGAGAGAGGGATCTTTTTCATATTGGTTGTCGTAAATAAAAAATTTAAAAGTCGGACTGTGGAGACAAGATCAAATGCAATCTCGCAATGGCACCCATATGAAAAAGAAATGTATGCCTCCACAAAATTGAGTGAATGACATCTTACATAAATCCACTAACAATATCCCAGGACTTTTTTTTTTTTTGTCCTTGTTGAATTCATGTAACCCAAAACTAAATGAAAATTTGACTATACTAACATTGAGGAGACTGTATCATGAAGAACATACCTGCTAGGTAATGCTCCAATAGCGTGGTTTACCATTCCAGTCATCCCAGCTACTCTAGTGGGCTGCCCATAGCGAACAAATGGTGCCAACATACAAACTAAAACAGCATCAACAACAACGCCAACAAGGAGATCGGCAACATAAAGCTCAAATTCTGACCAGAAGTCCTTTCCTCTCTTCTGAACTTCTGCAAATGTTGCGCAGCAAGAATCAATCAATATCTGCATACCAAATGGAACAGCAGAGCAAAGATGACCAAATGCATATAGTATTATAAACAAAAAATACTAATATTGTTCAGCTATAATTTTCATCAGCATAAACTAAAAGAACCTGTTAAGGAGTAGAGCTAGACCTCTATGGAAATTTTAAATAGAAAACTCGGGTCTGCAAGCATGCGGTTCCGTAAATAAGAGCTTGCACGGATGGCTGCCCCTAGGGGCCATACAGCTTCCTAAACAATGGAATCAAAATAAAATTGAAAAGGGACACAAAGCATCATATGCATGTAATAGGGGGAAAATATCATAAGCAAAAGAAGAAAAGCACGAAGGATGAATTTGACATTCATACATACTTGCAAATTCAGGTAACGAGAAAGAAGCAATTTGCGTAAACCTGTAGACTTAGCAGCTTCAGCCATGTCAGATGGCAGAACAGCACCTCTAGACTTGGCTTCTTTGAACACTTCTACAACACTTAATATAGGTCCAAATTCACTTTCATCATCACTACCATTCTGATTGCCCTCATTGTCCCCTCCTCCACCTCTTCCTCCTCCGAAGTTCCCATTGTCATCCCCTCCAAAATAGTCTCCACCTGCTCCGCCATCAGCGTTTGGAACATTCTTAATGTCTCCATCAGTTGCTATACTTAACTTAGGTAGGCCAGGATCTCCTCCAGCCATTTCAGCAGGAGTAGTGACAACCTCGGGATTCTCAACAAATTTCGAATCCAAATTCATCTCACATCTAACCATGTGACGCTGTGCTCTTTTAACCCAATGGTGCCCACCTCTATCAAATGAAACTATTTTATGATGTATACCAGACTCAATGGAATTTGTTTTACTTCTAAAGCTTTCAAATCTCTTGATATGAACCCATAAAGGCTTTTCATTTTTCAAAATAAGGGCATTTGTTACTCCTTTCTTGGAAAAATCTTGAAAATTACCTTGCCCTTTGGAAACAGGAAATCCCCTTACTTTAACATGAGCACTTCGACCGGCATTGAAAAGACAACTAGGCAGATTTGATGGTTCAGAAGTTGAAATGACAGAAGATTGCTGACAAATACCAGCTGAGATACCAGCCATTCTGTCTTTAGTGGAGATATTTCCAATATGTTGTTCCAGTCACCTCAATAGTTGTAATTCTAGAGTTTGAGCTAATATTCTCGTTACAAATTCTACAACTTAAAGTCTCAATCTATATGGGATTATCTGCAAAGGGCTTAATGTAAACGCAGACCGGAAGGCCTCTCCTGAAATGTCGGCAAATACGATTAAACAATTTCCACTTCTGCCTTGTGAAATCAATGCTCAGGTACCACCGAAACTCAATATTCTGCTTCAGAAGCACTTTTTCCTATAAAACGCCACACAAAAGAAAATTATCAAACTTTGATGATTACCCTTCAAATAGATAACATACGAAAAATTCTACGCCATTATGTTTAGATCCTAACACCATAGAACAATATCATGTAATGCACGGCGAATAAGCATGAAAAACAAAAACAAAGTTCATTCTGAAGTCTCTCAAGGGTAAAAAAATTGATGATATCCAAAATAAAATTCATATTCTCTAAACCCAAATGGGATGAACTCGAGTGGGAAAAGCAGAGGCCCGGGTTAAAATCCCCAAGAGATAACAAGGTCGTGGCAACAACTAAGCCGAAAGTTTGTCCGTAAAGAAAATTTTACCAAATCAAAAAAGAGATTCATAATCTCAAAATATTGCACAACTCCTTCAAAATCCATATTCTGTGAACCAAACAATGGTGCTCAAAATGAAAACAAACACCACTGATCAATCTGTTATAACATGATCATCAATATTTTAACTATTAAATATAAATAAAAACGATAGAAACAAAATATTTTTCGACAAAGAAGACCCAAAGAGATCTAACAGCCCTGTGTGTTTCTAAACCCTAAATAAAACCAATACGTTATCATCAAAGAAGAAACCAAACAGTTGTGAAAACACACCCAAATGCACACTATTTTTTGCTCTAAAACCACAAACATAACGTATTTCCACCAAACGAACTGAAGAAGAAGATAAGCTCAGATTTCAAATGTCATTTAAAGCCTAAACTCTGATCCCTCTTAAACCACACTAAAACCCAAAAACACCTTAAAAACAATATTGTATAACTTACATGCGTTTAAACACGGGAAATGCTCAATCTTAACCCCGCATTTTATATGATCTACTCAAAACCTTCCCAAAACATGAAATACAGCGTCTTTCCGAGCAAAAAATCATATGACAAGAAAAACAAAAACAAAGCCAGCATATATGACTTAGAAAAATATGCAGTGCAATGCAAGCCCACTCAACGACAAACCTGGAATTTTACTGCAATAAGTTAAACAGGGTACAAGGAAAATATTAAAACCCTGCAAATCCTTCCTCTGCAACGTGCAAAAGATTATAACTGATGAAAAAACTAATTTCTGTTTGGGTCTTTGACTGAAAGCTTCTTTCTCTACCACAAGATCACTGTTATATTCAAGATTTTGACACTTTAGAGTCTAGGAAGTCAAAATTATTCGCTTATGATGAAACTAGTGGCCGCTAGAATAAGGTTCCCACACGCAAGTGACTCCTATGGTAGGCACTTATATGTTCGTACAATATCTCAAATGAGCATATTTTATTTCTTTCATGTTATTTATTCTCTTATTGAACCAGCATGTTGTTATTATTATTTATTCTCTTATTGAACCAACATTTATTTATTCTCTTATTGTTCTCCAATTTGAATTATTTTTGAATTATCTAATTTACTTTCAATTTGAGTTATGGTTAATGTTGGGTGGTAGAAAATGTAAATTAGTAATTGGATATTTTTTTTTTCTTATTGAATCAATCCTCATTCTTATTATGTGTTCTCGAATTTGAGTTATTTTGAATAACCTTAATTTACTTTAAATTTGAGTTATAGTTGATGTTGGGCAGTAGAAAATGCAAATTAGTATTTGGATTTTATTTGTTCTCTTATTGAACCATCATCATACTTGTTATGTGTTCTTAAATTTGAATTGTTTTGTGTGACTCTAATTTATTTCCAATTTGAATTATGGTTGATGTTGGATGGTACAAAATGTAAATTAGTAATTGGATTTATATCTTCAAAGGACATTACATTGAAGTTTTGGTAAAATATTGTTACAAAGACAATTAGATAATTTTTTCATTGTCAAATATTTAATTACATGGAAAATAATATAAAATGTATGCAAATTTTAAATGAACTATTTATGAAATGGAAATCATCATAATAATTCTTATCATAAAAAATAGAATTAAATTTTATGCTATAACTATTGAAAAGCAACAAAAGAATTTAACACATTCATGTCATTGTGATGTTTTATCAAGATTCAACTATTTAGTTTCTTAGGAAAATTCATTGACCCATATTTCATGAGTATCGATTCGCACAAACTCATCTCTCTTGAGCTTGAATGGTTCACTTAGCATCCATTGCATATAGGTGATGTTCATAAGGGGTAAAACATCAAGACTTCCCAAGAGGTTATTCATCCTTATACTACTTTGATTCAAGTGCACTTAACTATAGAATTTCCTTTAAGATCAAGCCCACTTATTTTGCTAATTCATTTGAAAAAATATTTGTAAGTGATGTGTCTTACGAACCATTCTATAAAACTCATTTAGCTCATCAAATGACAAGCAAAAAGTGCATGCCATGTGTACCCAAGGACTAGGCCCCCATTTGTGTCTTATAGGTCGAGGAGGTAGTAAACCCTTATTGACCAACCCAAAAAAGCCTAAAATAGCATTAATAGACATGAAATTTCCACAATACATATAAATGAGTTTGAGTGTTTTTGGTAGAAAATTGTGTGAGATTTTTTGTCAAAGTTTTAGATCACACTTCATGATCCATCATCAAGAGAGGAGATCATAGAATGTGATCTAAAATATTGAAAATAAACTATTAGATACTTTTCCACCAGAAATACTTAAATTCTAAAATATCATGTCATTCAACATTGTAAGGAATTAATTTGATGTTTTACATATTTTTAGCATTATTTTTATGGTTAAAATGATAGTTTTAAACTATTTTTTGGCTCCTCGTAGTCTAATTCCTTAAAGTGTGTTGAAAAAATAAAATGAACAAATAGCAACAAATTGTTTTGCCTATAAAACTATAACAATTATCTTGACTATTGTGAAGAGAAATATTAATAAAGGTGGTATTTTTAAAATTGATCAAAAGGTCCAATTGAACAATTTTTTATCAAAATAGATCAAAAACAAATCAAATTTATAATAGAAAGTATGCCATCATGGGCAATCAAACAATTTGGTTGAATCAAATACATTGTGAACATTGTTTGAAACATTAAAAAATTATACATGTGCATCAACCATGACACATGTGAAAAGACCACTCCTAGGTGCAAAAATATTGGCCAAGAAAGAGGAAGGAAACAAATTAATACATATGATCATGTGCCAGGGAAGAGGACTCAATAGTTGTGCAACTTAACTCCATGTCCCTTAAACTTTTAAATGGTAAGTTCAATTTTTTGTGAAAACTTTAGCATGTTGAGCCATAGGTGAGATAAGAGCTTAAAGCTATTTTTTGGGATTATGGTCATCAATGATGTAACCACATCAACTACATCTTCACTGGCTTGTATAAAAACACCCCCAAAAAAGTGAGATTGAAACATGTACATCAAGGCATGTATTTATAATCATCTTATGTGTCCCCATTTGGTTGTATCTTTATATAACTTATGAAAATAGATTATTTTTGTCCATCATTGTTTAAGTACAAATATAACAACTACTAATGCTTAACTTTACAATTAGTGAATAATTAATTTTTTTAAATAAGGTCGATCCATTATTACGTATCATTGTAATGGCTATTAAAGTGCACTCATCTACAACATACTCTCCCTTAATAGACACAAACTTATGGATCTTCTTAAAAATATAACATTGATTTTTTTAACATGTGAAAGTTCAATTTTAACAAGAAATAAGTTTAGTGAACCAAAAGAGCAACTTTGTGACAATATATCATCAAAGAACCTCAAAAAGGAATATAAAAATGAATGGATAGATTTCATTGTGGCACCAATTGATTATTTATGTGAGAAAAAGTGAGAAAAAGCATACCATTTGACTCCTACATATGTTACAAGAACAAAAGAGGTTGAAGGGGGAGCGAAATGTTAACATATCCATACCTCAATGCTATTAGATTTCTACAATCCATTTCATAAAATTTTATAGTTTTTTGGATTCGATTGAGATTATATAATAGTTGATTGCATTCCTAATCTTTGATACCATGCCTTTGCATTGTTTATTTTCTAGTGTAAATCCCACACCCAATTTTGAGAGAAGCTAGACCAAACATTTTGACCCATTGATAGTGGCTTTGAATGTGTCGAAGATATGCATCTTAATAGAATATCCCATAAATACATTGAAAACAACTACATGCCAAATCAAAAGAGGATGATATATCCATTACGAAGTTACATATAGAAAACAAGCTTTTAAGTTGAGAGATAATAGCTTTGGTTATCTCTATATAAGTAAGTTGCTTAAATTTTAACAATAGAGGAGGTTCTATGTAATTTTGAATTAAGGATAAAAAGGACAATTTAGAATTTTTTTTATAATGGTGGTGTTATTAGAGTTTAGGGATTGGAAATAGGTAATAGAAAAAATAGGAACTAAAATTGTGTAGCCACTGCATAATGAAATATGTTACAAGGTTAGACACATTTCCTTTTCTTTTATTTCACATCTTCATCCAAAATATTCTCTCATTGACATAATATTTAAGGTTAAATAATAATTTAACAATTAAAAATGAAAATGAAAAATGAAAAAGTCTCGAGATGCAAGCTCCAACAAAAAGCTCCCAAAAATTTTAAGTAGTGCTTGTTAAACAAAATAAATTGAGAAACCACATGGGACCTTACTTTAAGATAGTGATACTAGGTATAATCAAATGATATGTCCTTAGGTACAAAATTAAAGGCCTCTTTCTATAGTCTATAGGCATTAACACTTGCTTCGCTTCTCACACTTGTTTCTTTCAATTCACAACATCTTGACTTGTAATAGGCATTAACAAATTCTTGACAAGCCTTCTCAATCCTAACCTAAATCATAATAAATACAAACTCAATTTCTTATCTAAATTTGATATTATTTATGATTATTTAAATAATATTTTTTTTTTAAATATAATAAATATAAGATCAAAATATTTTTATCCATCAATTATCATTTCTTAAATAATATTATTTTTTAAACGTAATAAATGCAAGGTTAAGAATTTTTTGTTTTCTCTCATTTATGACTAGAGCTAAATGATACTACTTTTTTGTAAATGTAGAGATATTTTTTATGATTGTCCTTTTAATTTCAACCATCAATCTGCATATTAGTTGAAGTAATCCTCACTAAGAATTCTCAGCATAATAAATAAGGTAAATGGAAATATTTTTTTATTTAACTATTTATTTTATATGTAATATTAAAATTGATATTTCTAGTGTAAAATATTTTAATATATTTTTCTTTTCCATTTATGCCACTTTGTATTTGTATTTTTCGTGCATGGTTATAGTATATTGTTGGACCATTTTTGGGCACTCACAAACTAGAAACTAAATTTAGCACTATGTTGTGCTTCATCTCTCTATTCAAAACTCGCCCAACTTAGTTATCACGCTTATGAATTGGGCTCTTTTGCAACACTCGCCAACCCAAGTCACAATCCATCTCTAATCAAAACTCACCTAACCTAGCTCCCATCATATTATCTATTTTAGACTAGATCACACCTATAATTGTGTCCTCCAAATAAAATTACAAGCACATCATGACCTCTATTTCAAAATAAATTTTAAATTTCCAACATGCCAAGGATGACAATCCCAAGTTTGATTGTTGCTTATCAATTAGAATGAAAAAAATTCAAATTACATGTTCAAGCTTGTATTTAAAGGAATGATCTAGACCCTTTAATTATCGTATATTAATTGAAGGATCACAAAAAATAGTTATTGAGATAATAGACTTGCATATTTATCACTAACATTTTAGAACACTATTGTATTAACTTCTCTAGTTACATCAACATCTAACTCCACTATCATTATATGTATATCACCATTAGTTGAGACTTTGACCAAGATACAAGTAAGTCTAAAACTTTGACTGTTGCATAATAGATCCCTAGTGTTTCTTAGCACTATCAAATTTTTTCCTTGCTTTGAATATCATTAGATGAATATGTTATACAAGTGTCAAAGATCTAATTCTACTCAATGTGAAACCATGCGAATTTAGATGAGATCATGCCCCTATATAGGATCACTATTGTAATTATTTCTTATATTCTTATCTCTTCAAGACCCACTCATCATGATATTATAACAATTAAGCTAGTTCTAGATCAAAATACAACCTTTTATCACATCACATCAATCAAAGTTCACATTCAATCAATTTCAGGGTGTGAAACTATAATCTGATTTCTATTTTAGTGCACATTTGATTTCAAATTGAGTAAATTTACATAATTTATATATCAAGTATGTTACTTATATCTTTAATTGATTTATTTGTTTGTTACCACCTTAATATATTTGTAGGGTCTTTTTTCTATACATTTTATTGAACCTATAACTTACAAGACTCTATTTATTGATCTTATAAGTTTCAAATAGGTGCATGATCTAATTTTTATCATTATTTTTTAACTTTGTTTTCTTTTTGTATGTTTAATGCTTTGCTTAGGATTTGGACTTAGTTGATTCTCATATTTTAGGTGCCCCTCAATTATTTATGTTTCATTATTAAATATTTAATAATGGATTCCAACCAACTCTTATATTTGGCCTCTATTCATACACATCTTAGAGATCTTAATATGTTTACACAAATTGGTGCATCAAACCCTTCACTATTTAGGGATATCATATACTTTTTATCAAAAAAAATGTACTATGTGTTTAGAGATACATTGTTCAAAATTTTGCTAGGTTATCATCCCTCCTAGAGCTTGTACTTGCGTATCCTTTTATGTGTAAGTACTTTTAATATAAATTTGAACAAGGAATTCAAATAGCAACACCTAGTGTGAGTACATGTGGTATTGTAGAAGTTGGACAAATTGGCAAAAACTTGTGACAATGAGTTGTGAGCCTTCAAAAGTCTCATTTATTTGATTTCCAACAAACTATAGAAAATTACAAGAATTTGAACAATTATCACACCCTCTAGAATCCAAAATGAATAGTTAGTTGTGAGAAAATAAAACACAAAATTAGATTTTTCAAAAAATATGTATAATTGACTACCCCAACTTGGTAGGGTCATAACTTTTAGCTCGATGGATGAAATTTGTATTTGTTTATGACATCGGATAGATATCCAAGAGCTCTAATTTCAATCCCTTGAAAATAAAGCCTTTGGAAACCATTTCAAAGAATTTACGATGATCTTGACCCCAAATTCCACTACGAAGGTCTCCAAAATCACAATTTACTAAAACGTATAAAATACCAAAAAAAATATTTTTTTATATTTTCCATCTTTGTTTGCACCAATGCCTCCAAAGTGCTTCAGATCAAATTCACTTTATTTTTTGTGTGATTCACAATGATTACTCCTTAAATGAGATATCATAGAGATGCATCTAAAGATGATGATACTTCATCTTAACTGTTTATGGTGTTGTTAAACCTAATAATGATGATATACCTCATGCCACTCATGATAGTCCTCCCTCTATATATTTGAGTGGGCTTATGGAATATTGATGATTTTTTAGTGAGGAGCTTAGTGACACTTGCTTGATGATGAGCATTATTTATCAACACTTGATGTGAGTCCATGTGCTATTGTAGAAGTTGGATAAATTGGCAAAAACTTGTGACAATGAGTTGTGAGCCTCCAAAAGTCTCTTTTATTTGATTTCCAACAAAATATATATAATTACAAGAATTTGAATAGTCATCACACCCTCTAGAATCCAAGGTGAATAGTTGGGTGTGAGAAAAAACAAACAAAATTAGATTTTTTCAAATAATATATATAATTGACTACCCCAACATGGCAGGATCATATCTTTTAGCACCGTGGACAAAATTTGTATTTTTACAACATCAAATAGAAATCCAAGAGCTCTAATTTCAATCCCTTGAAAATAAAGCCTTTGGCAACCATTTCAAAGGATCGACGATGATCTTGACCCCAAATTCCACATCGAATGCCTCCAAAAATGCAATTTACTATAAATGTAAAAAATACCAAAAAAATGATTTCTTGATATTTTCCATCTATGCTCATGCCAACACCTCTAAAGTGCTCTAGATCAACTTCACTTTGTTTTTTGTGTGATTTACAATTATTACACTCCTCACATGAGATATCATAGAGATGCATCTAGAGATGATGATACTTCATCTTAACTATTTACGACACATTGTTAGACCTAATAATGATGATATACCTCATGCCACTCATGATAGTTCTCCCTATATATATTTGAGCGCGCTTGTGGACTACTAATGATTTTTATAGTGAGGAGCTTAGTGACACTTGCTTGTTGATGAGCATTATTTATCCTCTCCTTCATTTTTCAATATTTCATGAGAGATTGTCACATGTTATAGATACTATTATCAAATACCTAACGAGTGATGACTTTTGAATAATAATAAAGATGCATCTTCACTTTCAAGTCATTTCTAATTTTACATTATGAGCATATGCATAGTGATTATATGTACTTAATAAATATAATTAAGAAAACTTCAATGATGAGGTCTTGTAATTCATTCATTGCACTTTGACATGCATTCATAGACTACTTCACTTTTGGTCTTAAAGTATGCTTGTCTAGTGCTTCTCATATTTTACCTACTAGTGCCCATTCCTTAGGAGAACTCATATATGCATCATGTTGACACAACATTTTTAGATGTTCATGATCACTATCATTGGATCATTTTATATATTATCACAATGTATCCTTTGAGAACTATGAAGTACATTATTATCATAATACCTTACACATTAAAGTTTTTAATATGAGAAAATACGTGTATTAAGGATACATAAATAAGAATGAATTATCTTATAATTTTTACTTAAGGTTATGTGAAGATGACATGTAATCAACTAATGATTAATTTATTACATTTTTTTTCCACTCTCACACACATGACATGGATACACATGAGGATATAGGGAAAATTATTTGTGATGTCATCTCTAGTATGATGGTTTTTCCTTTTCGATTTCCCACAAATATTTTACTTTTTAATGGGCCAAATTTCTATGTATTTCATGCTAGTGTAAGGTTTTTTTTTTTTAGTGAGTATTTATTGCACTTTTCATAGATGTATTATCCTTTTATTCTATTTTTATCTTTGATTTATATTTTTTAATATAATAGCTATTTTTAACTATAAAAAATGGTGTTTTAATGCACTAAGTAACCAGTCACTATTCATAGGTGATCAATTTGAAGTGCTTCAAATATATTTTGGGTGGGTTGTTTGGAATGTATTATACTCACATTGATTTACAAGTGTCATGGGAGGGTTTCTTTTGTTTTAATTAAACCTTTCATATTTGTGTGTATTTTATTTGTAAACCCTTTGCTTAGTTGTAGGTACTTTTTTATTGGGGATTCTTGTTTGGTCCTTTTTGATCTTTTATATTCTTTCTTCATTACCCTATTTCATTTTAAAAAATTAGTTTCATACATTTATTTCCATAGTTCTTCCTATTTATCATTATGGGGTTATGTTATGGTTGATGCTTCTTTTTTTTCATTTTAAATGGTTTATGTACCAATTCTTTGCTTTTATACACTAGGTGGATGCAATGACTGGATGCCCATATATATTTGTGAGATGGAATATGCTCCATATAAACACTCATTGGATACCTTTTTATGAAATATTCTCACTAGATTTCTTATTTATGAAGTTTCTTTTTTAATTATACCCATTATTAGATTTTTATAGAAGACACCCTCTTCACTTGATTTCATTTATGAGACTGTTAGCATTATTTTATTTGCATCTTTGAAATACTCTACATTTGGTGTTATTCAATTAATGTTTCCATGTCTTGCTCATGCATATATATAGCTCTCTTGATCTTGATATTTGATCTTGAATTTATTGGATTTATAACTCTCTTTGAACCTAATCAAGTTTGGAGGTTTCTTTGATCCCAATTTTATTGGATATTCTTCAATTCTACAATGATGCATTTTTCTTATCAATATCTCAAGAATTTTGGTTTGGCTTGAGCTAGTATGCAGGTAAAAAATGGGGGACCTCCTTCTTGACATGAACATAAGTGAATAGTTCAAGATCACGAGCATAGTAGCCCAACAGGGGCACAAAACCCTAAGTGCACCAACCCAATGAGGGATTAGAACAAAACATGCCTGTGAATACCTATCTCATGGCATGAATGCTATTAGCAACCTCAACATTGTGGTTCAATCTTGTGAGCACATTGGATCAGTGGAGGCATAGTGTATATGATCACAATGGCCTAGCAGAGGTTTGAACCCTGGTGGCCACAATTAAAACACCACCACTTTACCATCATATTATGGGATGAACCCCTATAACAATATAATTGTTATTTGGTGGATGTATCAACAATTTATTTATGTAGGATTAAATATTCCATCAAGTAGAGTTATCTTTAGCCTTCTCTTTTCTCTCTTTCAGATAGGAGTATTTCCTACAAGTTTTCTCTTTTTCTCTATATTTGAGATAATTTTTATGTACATGGGTACCTAACATGGCCATTTTCCAGGCCCATCACCATCATCATTATTACATACCTATGTTATGTTTATAAAGGGTGTTAGAGTGTTTTATATCTATACATGTACTTTATTATCCTATATTTATTACACACATAGGATGAGCTTGCTTAGGAATTGTCTCACACATATGTGTCATCTTATTGAGAGTGTCTTTTGTATTTACCAAGTTTTAATTCAATTGTTTTCCTCACTTGGTGATTCAATAATACTTATCAATTAGGACTCTTCGATGTGTATTTTCTAAATGTGTTGGTCTCGTGTATGAAATTTTATCAATCCCTTGTAAGTTTTGTACTTTATCCTTTTAATTATTAGAATAATATATTATGCATTGTGCACACATGTGTTTATCAATTAACTTCTTTTTTTTCATGTGAATTCTTCATTCATATATTTCCTAGTCTTGCTCATTGATTTTTTATTTTCCCATTAAAATACACCTTTCACACTAGTTGAACATCATCACAAGTAAATAAAAATATAAATTATTATCTCAATGATTTGCAATGATCTCTAAATAGTGATTGCACTATTGAGATACCACATAATTTATTGGCCAATGAAATACTTGCTTATTCTTCATGAGTTAGATTTATTTTGCTCATTTTTATAATGTATAATAATAGCAACGATCCATTATTTCATATAAGGTCCTTCAAAACTACATGCTTAAACTACTTTTACGAGGAAAAGTTACTTGCTAGGTTATTTCCATGAAACATGGGTGATTATACACTAACTTGGTTATGTTTTCTCCTTGAGCTTCTATTTCTTCTTTTATAGATTTATAAAAGGATTTTATTGAACGTTTTCAATACAAAATTGAGCCTAAGATAACAATTAACAAAGTAACACAATGTTAACAAAGAGAACACAAGACCATCAATGATCATGTGTTAAGAATTTAAACCATGGTTACAAAACTAGTTTCAAGCTACTAAACAATGAATTTTAAAGTCTATTTATCAAAAAAATACTTTTACTACTCAAAGAAAAGTGATTTACAATATTTATCATTCATTTTTTAGTTATGTTATAGTGTACACAAATGTGAGGTTGTCTTGTTAAAAATATATATATATTAAGTGGAAGCATAAAGGTATTTACCACTTATGGGACACATGTTGATTTAATAATTTATTCAAAATAATGTGCCCCAATTTTAGGACACAAGCGAAAATAGATTAATTTCATTGTAGGTGGCATTTTCGACATGTATATGCGTGTCCTTGAAATATTCTATGTGGTATCATTTTCCCTCCAAGTCACATGGAGAGATTTTATTAGACACATAATTTTGATTCATATCCCTTTATTGTGATAAAACAAAGTCATCATGATATAAAAATTTGAAATACTATAGTTCTCTAATCAAGCTTTCTAAAAAATATAGATTTTAATAAAAAATGTTAAGTTTCTTAGAAAACTATGTGCATAAAAATATAATCCATAAACATTAATCACAATTCATAAAGATCAACAATAACATCATGACACATCCAAAAATTCATAACTTAATGCAAACTCAAGTTTCTCATAAACATGCCACACTTGAGTTTTTTAAAGCCTTGTCTTGTAAATAATATTTGTGAGCTTTCAAAAAAAAAAAAAATTGAATGAAAAATTTCAAGTTGGTTAATAAAATAAATGCATAAAAATTATAATTCTTCAACATTAATAACAATTCATAAAGATTAACAATAATGCCATGACACATCTAAAAATCATATCTTGATACCAACTTAAGTTTCTCATAGATGTATCACAATTAAGTTAATTTTTTTTATTGTTGGGTCTTATAAATAATATTTGTGGGTGATGAATTTCATTACAAAATATTTGCTACCAAATAATTTATAGTAGCTTAAGATGATTAAAGATTATTTATAAAAATATATTTTTACTATAAATGTAGATTTGTGTAAAGATGGATATGAGACTGGTTAAATATGGGAGCAACATATATGCTAGATGTTGTGATTAATTTATGTAGACATGAGATAAAATTGCACTATTTTTGAATTTATATTCTAAAATCTTCTCTTGATGTGTTTCTTAAATTAAATTATCAAATTCTTATATTTTCTTAAGCATCAAGGTTATTTATATGACCCAAAACCACAATTTAATTAGTTAAGTTTTGAAATAGGTTCAAGGTCATAATATACAACATTCTCTAAGTCACAAATTATATAAAATTGATGTAGAATAATTTTGTGTATCTTATGTCATTAGAGATGTAATTTGCTTCTCTTTAAAAATTTGTGAAGAGTCCAATAATACCTTCTATAGATAGAATCAATAAAAAAAATATATAATGATTAACACATGCAATAAAAAAATGATATCATGAATTTTTATAATATAAAAAAATTAAAATATGTAATAATTATTGCTTTTTATTAGAGGTAAAAAAAAAAGTTTTGAAGGGGCTCGAAACCCTTTACAAAAAAGGATAGCTGAAGCAAAAGATAACTACAAAAAGCACGCATTAGACAAAAAACAACACACCATCAACACAACATAAGCCAAAAAGGAGGCACAAAAGCAACCCCACTACATGTTCTTCAGGATATCAACAGCCTCCACGTCGCATGCCATAGCCTTCTAATTGTCATCCATAAATTCAGAAGAATCCACAATAGGAACCCCAGCCTGCACCTTAGTCTTGTTCCTCATTCTAGCCCCAGGCCCACCCTCTTTCACCTCGCTAATCAAAACATTCTGCTCCCCACCAACTTTCTCCATAAAAACCTCTTCCTCCAAAAACTTACCACCAACATCATTAACCTCTCTAGAAGTAATTCCCTTGCGTTTCTTGGCCATTTCAAAAGGAGTTGAAATTCCAATAGATTGAAGCTTCGCAACAAATTTAACCCCTCCCCACCCTTCTCCAATTTAGAATACATTTTCTCCATTTGGTCCTCAAGGGTGAGGATTCTTTCCTCAAGGTTTTATTTCATCTTCAACGTTTCATTAGCTACTATATTTAGAGAGTCAAACAATTCATCAATCTAGTTATGTACATAAGACTCACCAGTTTTTCTCATTGCACCCCGAACTCTGATATTGGTCATGCTAAGTTCATGAAACAACCATTTAAACAAAGAAATTGAGCCCTCCCTGGCCAACCCAAGAACATCAGGAATATCTTCATGATCAACATTAAAATCACCCTTGTTGGTATGTGGCGATTGATCATGCTATACTATACACTCTTCATGTATTAGCCCCCGAGAAAAAAAAAATCTACTTTTTTTGCTTCATCACCGAAAAAGGAAAAAATCGACTTTGTAGAACCCTAATTTTTGGAAGCTTCTAAAAGCTTGTTATATGCAGTTGGGATGGGGAGTTGTAGTATGGAATTATTCATGAGATTGTAATTTTTTTTCATTGGATAATAAAATCATTGGATTGTTGCAGTTTTGTGGATGTAGCCCAAATAAGATGATCCACATTAAATTATCTATGTTGTCTTGTTTCTGCTATATTTTTCTATGTGTTTTATTTCTCTATTTTATTGATAAAATATGCATTTAACTTGTTAGATATTTGCCTTCTAACCTAACAACCCTTACCCACAACATCATCCTCCTAAGAGGAGCTTACCTTGTTATAGCTAATGCTGACCTCCTTACCCTTACCACCAATAGCGAAATTTGATTTTGTGAATAGAGTCTACAATCTCCTCAGCAACTAACCTCATTTTTATTTTCTTTTCAAGGTCTCTCTTCTACATTTCAAGGTCCAATCCCAGGGACTCCACAACACCCTGCCCACCAACCACCTTCAGGGGAGAGGCAACTTGCATCTCCTGTAGCTGGCGAGCAGATCTAATAGTAATTTTCTTGTTACTGCCCACCTTTGAACCCTTCTTAGGCAAGTAATCCAAACCAAGAGCCAATGAGGAAGTATCCCCAGCAAATTCAACCTTTTTCCTTTAGGCTCAAAGTCGGCTTATCATTAGCTTTATCATCATTGCAAGTCTCATAACCCTTCTTTTTTTAGACCTGAAGCCCCTTTCCCAAACTTACCCGCATCAAAGGGTTGTGAGACCACCTCCATTGATGCTTGAGAATTTGGGACATAATTTACATCCTCCTTAGAAACAAACTCCTCTTCTAGGATAATTTTCCTCTTTTTCCCTTTCTTGTTAAGCGGCTCCTCATTAGAGGATGTTTCATACTCCACTACTGCTTTCAATTGCTTACCCTTGAGAGTAGCAATCGATTTAGACACCAGAAAAGATTTGGCATACTCAAAAATCAACATAATAATCCTCACATGCAACACCGAGTTCTTGGGGTTCTTTTTGTGATCCTTCAGACCACTTTCTAGTGACGCTAATAGATAAAAAGGGAAAGAAATTCTCTTGTTATGGTGAAAATGATTAAGAAGCACAAAATGATAGGAATTTACCACAGAGAAATGACCCTCGAGGGTAATGTATCTCATGAGCTCCTCCGCAACCTCCCCCCCAGAGCACTTTAAGCGAGCTGTGTTGGTACCTACCACTCTTAGTCATCTTCAAGTCTTGTTCCTCAGACCCTTTGAAAAATATCTACATCGCAACCCTCGACTCCTTTTTATCTCTAAACACCTTTTTGCCATTAGTAGGAAGCCCCGTTATATTTGCAATAAAGTCTTCATTAACATCAAACTTAGTTCCACCAAGTTTCAAAACCTGGTTATTCTAGGCTTTAGAAAACTAAGTTGTATCCTACTGATTGTTACCATGCAATCTTTCTAGATAAGGAGTGAGCCTGCCCTTCTCTAAAATATGCCACACCTTTTGCTTGATCTTCACAAAATCATAGGAAAAAGGCTTCGCACAATTCCTATCTCCTCCAATGGCTCAAAAATTTGTAGAGCTGAAAATTTTGAGAACCTTGCAAGCTATGAGGAGAAACTTCGAGAATGAAAGCCCAAAATTACACACAATCCATGTGGCACCGGGAATATAATAGGAGCAAATAATGAGCCTAGAACTTCGTCCCATACAAAAATCCAATAAGGTACCATAAGCACAATGTGGATCAACCACACCATCACTCCACATAATGGCAAGCCATGTGATACTAGTCATGTAAGCTCAGAGCCATAACAAATCATCATCCACGTTGGTAGTTTTAAAAATCATGATCTACACACGTAATAGCCTCCATAGGGAGGGTATCACTCACACCCCACTCCCTAGTACCCCTTACACCAAGGTTAACAAATACATCTGCTAGACCATTTCCTTCTCTGAAAACATGAGATATATAGTACTCATCAAAAGAATTAAGAATTTTGATAGCATCCAATATCATAGGTCAATACTCCACGATAGGGGGGGGGGAAGATTTTTCAAATTATTAATAATATTGAGAGTCTCCTGCAAGCCATACCTTCCTATAACCTTTCAATTGTGCCATATTCGGGCCATGATAGGCTGCAATTGCTTTGACATAGTGGTTTGTTTGGGTTACCAAAGGGAGCGCCACTATGGAAACGAACCTACCATTAGAATTTCTTAACACTCCCCCACAACCTGCAGGACCCAGATTTCCTTTCACAACTCCATCAAAGTTAACCTTCACCCATCCAACAGGAGGAGCTTTCCAAAAAAAATCATCTCTAGAGGCTTTCCCTTTAGTGATAGGAAGGGAAATATCACAAGGTAGTTTCCAATTATGCACAATAGAAATATCACCAGGACTAAGCATAATCCTCAGCCCATTCCGAAAAGAAATCTTGAAAACAATTTTTTCTTTAATTGCAACAAAGATTTTATAGGCCATAGAGATATCAAGAAGAGCCACACTATTATTACGCTCAAGCCAGATACCCCAAGCAATATGCGGAAGAGAGAGAGGCCACAAAAAAAGTAGAGCAAAATTGGAAAGAGGGACCAACCCATTGAGACCAAACTTCCCCAATCAAAGATGGGAACACCCAACTGAGGTTTCATAAAGAAAGAACATGGGCCCAAACTTCACTAAAAAATCTACAACCAATCAAAAGGTGAAAGGAATCTTTGACATCCTCCTCACAAATAAAGCACCTGTTAGGTATCACAAAACCTCTCTTAACCAAATTATCAATAGTTAAGACCTTATTCTGGAAGAAGAGCCAAAAGAAAATATTAACCTTAAGAATCAATTTAGAGGACCATAGGGAGGCCCAAAAAGGAGCAAGACCAACATAGGAAGTTCGAAGATGAAAATCCGAGGAAATAGATAAATTACCCTTAGAGGAGGGCCTCCACACAATCTTATCTACAACAACAATAGAAGGTATATGGACAAAGGATAAAGCTTTAGATAGGTCCTCCAAACCTGGATCCACCTCAAGCAACCTTTTCCAGTAGCCACCCTCAATATAATTAGCCACCTGTCTACCAAACCTTTGCACACAAATGTCCTTGAAAGGTTGAGACCAAGGCTCATCTTTAAGAGGTTTGTTGCCAAACCAACTATCTTCTGAAAAAAGAATTTTCCTCCCATTTCCCAACTGCCAAAAGAGGCCTTTAGATAGAATTCTATGAGCCTTAACCATACAATTCCTGAAAGAAAACCCAGACGAAGGAGAATAGTTAGGAGATAAAAAAAATCCCTTATTTGATCAACCCTATAAAGATATTTACTCAGAGCTATTTTAGCCCATTCACTCTTAGCCAAAATTAGGCTCCACAATTGTTTAGCAAGAAGGGCAATATTAAATTCTCTGATTTTATGGATTCTGAGGCCCCCAACCTTTTTGGGTTTGCAAACATCATCCCAGACAACCAAATGAATTCTTCTCTTATCCTCAACCCTAGACCATAGGATTTTTTTTTGAATTCCCTCCAACTTATCCACAAATTTCCTAGGCATATGAATTAAGATGAAGGCATAAATAGGAAGGTTCTAAGAAAGTAGATTTAATCAGCTGCACCTTCCCAACTTGGCTCAACAGTGCACCCTTCTAACCAATCATTTGGAATTGAACTTATCAATTAACCCCCTCCAAAAGGACTTAGGAACATTTGAGCACAGGGGAAGGACCAAATAAGACGTAGGAAGCTCACCAATCTGGCATTGCAAGATCCTAGCAATTTTAATTTGCCTATGATCTAGAGTGTTAAAGAAGAAGATAACACTCTTGGGTAAGCTAAACTTTTGCCTCAAATCGACCTCATATCTCTGTAAAATACATTTAATAGCTTTGGCCTCCTTAATAGATGATTCCCCAAGCATAAGAGAGTCATCAACAAACTGTTGATGAGAACAAATAAGATTACTAGAGGAAGGAGTCAAAGCAAACATTAAACTAGAATTGATAAATCTTTGGATGAGGTGACCCAACAATTCCACCATAATAAAGAACAAAAAAGGAGATATAGGATCTCCTTGCCACAAATCCCTCGAACAATCAAAGAGAGGAGAAGGAGAGCTATTAACAAGAATAGAGAACCTAGGGGTGGAAATAAGCTAGAAAGTAATAGCCACCATATTGTCTCCAAAACCAAAAGCTTTCATAATCTTAGAGAGAAAAGCCCAATTAGTTCTATCATAAGCCTTGAGAAAATCAAGCTTCAGGATGCCAAGACATTTGTTAACAATCAACGAATGAATATTCTCATGAACAAAGAGGATAGAGTCCAGAATTTTACTTCCAACCACAAAACCATTTTGTTGAGGCGAGATAATAAGAGGAAGCACCTTTTGTAATCTAATCACTAACACCTTGGAAAAAATCTTATAGATCGAATTAAACAAGCTAATAGGCTAAAATTCATCAAAAGAGGCAGCACCCAGTTTCTTAGGCACAAGGATAATATTGCCAGTTCAAAATAATTCCTTAGTGGTAGCAACAACATCCTTAGCAATGCTATCCCAATTTATGCTTGAAAAAAGAATATCGGGAAACCATCAGGCCCTAGAGCCTTATCACCTTCAAAAGAGAACACAACATTTTGAACCTCCTCTGTCGAAGGAATGCAAACCAATTTCCTATTCATATAATAAAAAATGACCTAAGGTATATCCCTGAGAAGATCCTCCTGACACTCCACATCAAGCTCCCCATCCACAAAAAGAAAAATAGAGAAGTAAGAATACACTGCCTATAGCAAGTCAACATCCTTCACCAACACTTGGTTCTTGAAATTGATAGCATTAATACGATTGGAGGCCCTATGTTTAAGAGTGGAGAGATGAAAAAACTTGGTGTTCCTATCCCCACTCTTTAACCATATAACACGAGAACGTTGCTTCCAGAAAACCTCCTCCTTAGAAAAAATATTATGCAATTTGGAAAGGACACTCTCTCTCAAAGGCAAGGCTTGGTCATACCTAGACACTTGGATAGATTGTTGAACCATAAGAAGCTCTTGGTTCACCATCTCCTTATCCAAAAAAATATGACCAAAAGAAGTCTGATTCCATTTCCTAACATTATTCTTCACATTTGCAATCTTTTTGGCCACTCTGTACATTTTGAAACCACCACCTAAATATTCCACCAAACTTGAACCAGATTTTTGAAGTCAGGATGACAAGAACACATCTTCACAAATCTAAATGAAATTTTTTTCTTCCTCCCCAATAGGTGCACCAATAAAGACAAAAGAAAATGATCTGACCCTAGTTTGGTCAAGGCCAAAAGCAAACAGGAGTAAGAAGTAGGCCAATCAAGGGTAATTAGAGCATGATCAAGCTTGACCTGAATTAAAGCATCCCTATGCATTGGTTAGACCAAGTAAAAGAAGCTCCTTTTAGATCTAGATCAAGAAGAGTATTATCATTAATGAGATTCATAAGATCATATCTACTATCATCCATAATCTACAAACCTCCCAACTTTTCAGCATCATGTAAGTGTTAGGAAAAATTCAATAGCAAAACAAATTTTTCTAATGCTAAGTCTCAGAGGAGAAGAGAGATATGTCTTTTAATGTTTACAATTACAGTTCATTAAGACACACATAAAATAAAAACAAAACTAAGAAATAAACACATAACACAATTGACACTAGATTTACATGGGAAAACCCTTATGGGAGAAAAACCCACCAAACCAAAGAAAGATCACTCGTATTACAATAATCAAATCACTTTCAAGTTACAATCTCTTCTTTTCAGATGACAATTCTATATCAACAACATTTCCTTGATCAACCTTGTATCGAGTTACACTATTACAATGCATTCATTCAACATACAATGAAATTCACTCATTGATCATTCGACTAACCAACCCCCACCAGGCCAGACCCTCGATCGAACTGTTCATCACTTGATCAAGTTGTCTATTCATTTCCCACAAGAAAAGGGTCACAACAATTCAACTGCCCAAACAGTTCGCATTCTATATCGCTCATTGGTCCAAGATAGAACACGTAGGACAAATGATTGGTCAATCGATTTCAACTTTATCACTCATTGGTAAGACAATAGAATGTGTCAAACCGATGTTAGACTACCCATAGGCTATCGCACATGGCATCGATTCATATCACTCAGACTTCGGTGAAGTCTCCCTGATCTTCAAGACCATCAATAAGACAATTGCTATAGCCAACACACTGGGAAGTCACACCGAACACTCATGTCTCCCTGATGACCCAACAAACACTAAACTGCGCATATCAACAAGAGTCACGCCAATCATTCACCAAGAGAAAATCCATCGACGAGAGAAACACCATCGATATGAGATCAAGAGGTCACACCGACAACACAAGTCTCCCTGACACGTTCATCACCAAGACTCTCCCTGATGATCTTCATCGCCCAGACATCTGCCATGGGAATGAGTTAGTAATGTCACTTTGACTGTTATGGTCACACCGATATTGCCAAGACAATCGCAGGGTCACGTCGACGTCGCCAAGACTTTTGTTTTCAGATTGAGTTTGGAAACTCACTTTGATAGATCATGTCATGCCAATGACTTCCATCGACAAGACAGGTCCAAGGTCACAATGATATGATCTTCCAAAAAACTGCTCATTGCCAAGACATTCCAAGGGTCTCAACAATACTGCTCTTTCATGAGTTCCATGTCAGTAAGGATTTAAGAACTTTTTCCAACAATCTCCCACTTGATGAAGATCTTACTGACACCTCCAAAAAACAACAAAACTAATGAGTTTTATGGGCACCAAGGCCCATTGAACTCGTACACCACCTGTATTTGTCTATGCTCACTGGTTTCGTTAATGCATCTGCAACATTTTCCAGAGTATCCACCTTTTCTAAAGAGACCTTTTCATCCTCCACCATATCTCATACAAAGTGATACTTCACATCAATATGTTTCATCCTGGAATGGAAAGTAGGATTCTTTGCCAGATAAATAGCACCTTGACTGTCATAGTAAATTGTAATTTGCCCTGCATCAAACCCAGTGTTAGAACACAAACATTTTAATCAAATTGCTTCTTTACAAGCATGAGTTGTTGCCATATACTCAACCTTCGTAGTGGACAAAGCGACTACAACTTATCACTTTCTCATCCAACTAATTGCACCACCATTCAACATGAAAGCATATCCACTAGTGGACCTTCTACTATCAATTTCCCCTGCCCAATCAGAATCCACATATCCATGAATGCTGAGATTCCTTTGTGATCCAACCAAATATCCATGGTAACACAAAGCATAGTTTGAAGTGCCCCTTAGATATCTAAGCACTCTTCTCACAACATCCCAATGTGTCCTTCTTGGATTCACCATAAATCGACTAAGAACTCCCACTGCTTAAGCAATGTATGGCCTTGTACAGACCATTACATACATTAAAATTCCAACTGTACTAGCATAAGGCACTCTGACCATGTCCTCCATCTTAGTAGGATATTTCATACAATCTTCAACATATAGCTTCATTCCCTGCAAAATTGGAACAACTAGCTACTTGTAATCATTCATACCAAATCTCTCCATAACAATATTAATATACTTACTTTGGCTAAGCCAATTTTTTTTGCCCTTTCTATCCCTGGTTATTTCCATCCCCAGAATATACCTAGATGCACCAAGATCTTTCATTTTGAACTTTGCAGACAACTGAGATTTTAGATTATAAATCATTAACTTACTATTTCCTATGAACAACATATCATCAACATAAAGAGCAATAATAAGAATTGGATCATTTTCAGTCTTGTAGTACACATAATGATCTGATTTTGATCTTACAAATCCCAAAGACAAAACAAATGTGTCAAATTTTTGGTACCACATCCTAGGTGATTGCTTCAAACCATACAAAGATTTTTTCAACTTGCAAACCAGATTTACTTTACCTTTTCTCATAAAGTGCTCAGATTGGGACATATAGATTTCTTCTTTAAGATCACCATGAAGAAATGTTGTCTTCACATACATCTTCTCAATCTCCAAATCATATGCTGCAGCAAGTGATAAAATAAATCTGATAGATGTCAGCTTTGCTACAGGAGAAAAAATTTCCCTATAATCAATTCTCTCTACCTAGGAATAACCCTTTGCAACCAATCTCACTTTAAACTTTTCAACACAACCATCCAGACCAATTTTATTTTTAAACCCCCACTTGCAGCCCATAGGATTTCTACCTTTAGGCAATGGGACCAGATCCCAAGTATCATTTTTCCTTAATGATGTCATTTCTTCATTCATGGCTTCCAACCAAGAATCTAAATCTGACATTTTAGTTGCCTCTTTTATAGTCCTAGGCTCATCCATGTTAGTAATCAAAGAATAGGCATAACTAGAATCTAACATAGAGAATCCATACCTATTTGGTTGTTTCTTCTCATGTGTAGACCTCCTCATAGGTTGAGGTTGAGGTTGTGGTTCTTCTTCTTGTTCAGAACTCTCAGAGCTGCTCAAACTCTCCTCAGTTTCAATTACACTTTCAATGTGTTGTTCCTCTTTTCCTAGAGTTAGAGGTATCTCAACAACACCATTCTTATTTTCCTCTTCTTTCATCCCTAACTGCAAATCCACTGAAGAAGGTTTCAGTTCTAGAAAGATTACACTTTTTTTGTACAGTACCTTCTTAGTCACAGGATTCCAAAGCTTGTATCCTTTCACACCAAGACCATACCCAATGAAGATACATTTTTTAGCTTTGTTGTCCAATTTATATCTTTTCACATCCGGAAAATAAACATATGCTTCGCAGCCAAAGACATGAATATGTCTGAGAGAGGGATTCTTACCAGACCAAGCTTCCATAGGCATTATCTCAACAAGTGTTGAAGAAGGTGATCAATTTAATAAGTAACATGTTGTAGCCACGACTTCAACCCAAAACTTCTACTCTAGACCAACATTGCTCAATATACTTCTTGCCTTCTCCATCAATGTCATGTTCAACCTTTCAAAAACTCCATTTTGTTGCGGAGTGTAAGGTGTTGTTTTATGCCTCTTAATCCCATGGTATTTGCAATACATTTCAAAATCATCAAAACAAAACTCACCACCATTGTCATTCCTTAGACACTTTATTTTTCTTCCAGTCTGATTTCCCACAAGGTTTTTAAATTCCTTAAAATGATTGAACACTTCTGATTTACTTTTTTTTAAATAGACAAACGCCCTTCTCGAATAATAATCAATAAAAGAAACATAATATTTAGACTTTGATAACAAAGGAACATCCACTAGACCACACACATTAGAATGAATATAATCTAGAACATTAGAAGATTTATTAGGACTAGAGTAGAATGAAACATGGTGTTGTTTGCCATATATACAATGTTCACAGAATTCAAAATCGAGATTACAATCATCAAGCCCCTCAACTAGGTATTTATTCTTCGAGGATTTCAAACCTTTTTCACCAATATGACCGAGCCTCTGATGCCAGAGCATAGTCTTTTTTGTTGGAAGTTTCACTTCCAAGGAATTTGCTCCAATAGGAACATTTTCCTTCTTCTCTTTATGAACAACCTTCTATGACTTTGCAAAGACACTATTGCATTGAACAACCAGTGCATCCAATTTGAACAGAGTACCAATTCGGGCACCCCTAGCCAACACCATCGATCCTCTAGTCATTTTACAACCATTGCTAGAGAAAGAGACTTGCACTCCAACATCATTCAGCTTGCTTACAAAAAGTAAATTCCGAGCTAGACCTGGTATATGCATTACACCATCAATTCCCTTAATTCTACCATCAGGAAACTAAATTCTAACTCTTCCACGACCAACTATCTCCATAAATGAATCGCTTGCTAGATACACCTTTCCACCATTACATTCTTCATACTTAGTAAACCAATCTCTATGAGATGTCGTGTGAAATGATGCTCTAGAATCAATCAACCAGACATCATCTGATGCTTGAGTTGCCAAGGCTGCAATAAAGGTATCTGCATCACTCTGAGAAGAATCATTGTCAGAAGAATTCTTCTTCCACTTCTTTTTCTCCTCTTTGCAATCCTTTCAGACATGACCAAGCTACCCACAGTTCCAACATTTCACCTTGGACTTCTTACCAAGAGACTTTGATATCCCTTTTGATTTCAATTTGGAATTCTTGTCCTTTTTCCTTTGATCTGCCTCGAACAATAAGAGCCTCCTTCGCCAACTTAGAAGATTTCTTTCTCATCTTTTCTGATAACAAAGAAGCAATCACATCCTTCTTTTTTAAATTGGTTGTCATGCTCCCAATTGCCATCACCAAATGATCCCAAGAATCTGGCAAAGAACATAACAAGAGCATACAATGATCTTCACACCTACAGATGTTAACTGAGAAATCAACATGTTAAAGGTATTTAAGTGATCAACAATAGACGTTCCTCTCTCCATCTTCAAAGAGTACAAATTATTCCTCAATAACAACTTATTTACCAAGGACTTGCCCTGATAAATACCTCCCAGTCTTTTCCACAACGTAGAGGTAGTCTTCTCTTCATGAATGTTCAAAAGAACAGATTCTGCCAAATAGAGTCTTATCAACCCTTTTTCTTTTCGATCTGCGAGATCCCAATCTTCTTGCTTCATGGTTGTAGGTTATGTTCCAGACACAACAATCCAAAGATCACGATCCACCAACAGGTCTTCCATTTTAAGTTTCCACAACTCAAAATTGACGTCGTTGAATTTCTCAATTTCAATCCTTCCAGATGTACTTGTTGTTGCCATCTTAATATGAAATTAGACAAATTCAAGACTTCTACAAAACTCCCATTGAACAGAAATTGACACAAAAAACTAATCTACCCACAAGGATAACACAACTGGCCAGGATCTGATACCACTTGTTAGGAAAAATTCAATAGTGGAATAAATTTTCCTAATGCCAAGTCTTAGAGGAGAAGAGAGATATGTCTTTTAATGTTTACAATTATAGTTCATTAAGACACGCATGAAAGAAAAAACAAAACTGAGAAATAAACACATAACACAATTGACACCAGATTTATGTGGGAAAACCCTTACGGGAGAAAAACCCAACACACCAAGAAAGATCACTTGTATTAAAATAATAAAATTACATACAAGTTATAGTCTCTTCTTTTCAGATGACAATTCTATATCAACAACATTTCCCTAATCAACCTTGTACCAAATTACATTGTTACAATGCATTCATTCAACATACAATGAAATTCACTCATTGATCATTTGACTAACCAACCCCCACCAGGCCAAACCCTCAACCAAACTGTTCATCACTTTCTCATGTTGTGTATTCATTTCCCACAAGAAAATGGTCACAACAGTTCAACTACCCAATTGGTTTGCATTCTGTATTGCTCATTGGTCCAAGAAAGAACACGTAGGAGAAACACGTGGTCAACCGATTTCAACTTTATTTCTCATCGGTGATACAAAAACATGTGTCAAACCGATGCCAGACTGTCCACAAGCCATCGCACACGACACTGACTCCTATCGCTCAGACTTTGGTGAAGTCTCCCCGATCTTCAAGACCATCGACAAGACAATCGCTATCGCCAACACACTGGGAAGTCACATCAAACACTCATGTCTCCCCGATGACCCAACAAACTCTAAACCATGCATATCGACAAGAGTCATGCCGATCGTTCACCAGGAGCAGATCCATCAACGAGAGAAACACCATCGACAAGAGATCGAGAGGTCACACTAACATCACAAGTCTTCCCGATGCATTCATCACCAAGACTCTCCTCGATGATCTTCATCACCCAAAAAATCTGCCATTAGAATGATTTAGTAATGTCACTCCAACTACTCTGGTCATGTTGATATCGCCAAGACAATTGTAGGGTCACGTCAACGTCACCAAGACTTCTATTGTTGGAGTGAGTTTGGAAACTCACTCCAATAGATCATGTCACGCTGATGAATTTCATTGGCAAGACAGGTCCAAGGTCATAGTGATCTGATCTTCTGAGGCAACTGCTCGTCACCAGGACATTCTGAGGGTCTCAGCGATACTGCTCTTTCAAGATTTCCATGTCAATAAGGATTTAGGCACTTTTTCCAACAGTAAGGGAGTATTAAAATCCCCCATAACTACCCAATTAGTAGAAGGATGCACCAATTTGAAAGACCCAAGACTCTCCCAAAAATTATTTCTAGCACTCTTTCTATTAGGGGCATATATATTTGATAGGGTCCACGCAAAATTCTCCCTCACATTAAAGAATTCAGTGGCCACATGATTGCAATCATGGAAAACCTCAACCCCCTAAATCAACTTAAGATTCCAAAAAGTAACAATCCCTCTTGAGGAACCCACAACATCAAAGCAATGCATACCACAATCCTTAAACAACTTATTCTTCAATTTAGATAACTTATCCAACCCTATTTTGGTTTCTTGAATTAAAACAATATCAAGGTGATGATCTCTTACAATATTAGCAAGAAGATCATTCTTATGAGGGTGATTTAACCCTCTCATATTCCATGAGATGATCTTAATAAGAGCTTATGGGAGGTGCCCTTAGATCACACATCCAACAAGGTTCTATGTGTTACATCAATAATATCCATTCAACTCTCCTTATCCCTAGTGATATTTGTAGGAGGATGACCTCTACCTCTTGGTTCTAACCCACAGTCAAACCTTTGTCTATTTCTAGTCACAACACCCGAGGAAGGGGAATGCTTATTCCTATTCTATCCTCTCACTAGAATGTAGGGATGATTATTAGGGTTCTCAAGTTCCCCATTATCCTTTACTTCAGATAAAACCTCCAAACCTTCAACCTTCGAACCATCATCCTGTGGCGGTTGGGCCTCCAAAAATGGGAAACCCAAGCCCTCCTCCATAAACACCTTATCTTCCATCGGGGCTTCAGAACTAATCTCTTCCAGAGAATCCATCGTATTAAGAATAGGGGAGGAAAAATTAACCTCACCACTATTCACCTACTCCTTATTGAGCATTTCTAAATCAACCTAGCGCTCGGGATTCCCATTATTCTTGACCTTTGCCAAAATCATCTAGACAGGTTTATCAGACACCACGATTACTTCACCAGTAAGGGTTGACCCCTCTTTCTCCAAAATTTTCGAAGAGTGCCCTTTAGGCACCTTCTCCTTTTCTTTCCATTGTTTAGTCACTTGCTTCAACATCTTGAGAGGGCATTTATTTTCCCAATAACTAGCTTTCTTACAGTGGAAGCATGAAAAATGGTTAGACTCAAATTCCACTGCTTGTTCCCAAACCCCAAACTTAGAGTTGATCTTGACCACAAAATTTAGGTCAACAAATTGTTCCACATTTACACAAAATCTGCATAAACAAGACGTTTCTTGGATATCGTCATTTAATCAATCGACAAAAAACACCCAAAAGTACTCGCTATCTCTTTGAACACTTCCTCATCCCATAATTCAAGGGGGAAGCTAGGGAGTCTAACCCAAAATGGAGTAGCTGAGAAAGAGCAAGAGTTGGGGTTAAAACCTGGAACCCACATTTTCAACATCAAAGAGGACTTCCCAATAAACCAAGGGCCACCCATTAGTGCCACCAAAAGATCATCTTCACAATTGAATGTGAAGGTAAAGAAACCTTTGGCCATTGCAACCACATCTATATGTCCCTTAGGTCTCCAGCGGTTGAAAGAAAACTTACGAACCAACTCAATATGAGGGCGTGACTCAATATATTTCCCCAACAAAGACATGTCCATATTTGAAACACTCTTTTCAACAATACAATCTAGGACAAAGATAGAGTATTCTCTAGTCTTTGCATTCACAACAAAAGACACAAGAGGAGAGGTAATTTTACCTTTGGGCTTCACACTAAATATATTAGACTATTTAAGAGATGAGTTCAAAAATAAGTCATCCTTAGTCTTGTCAACCCCAAGACCCAAACCTTTAGAAGTCTCATTGAAACCATCAGATGACAAGTCTGGCCCAGAATTTTTAGCCCCGAGATTCCCCTTTTCAAAGGACACCGGAGAATGCAAAGTATAAGTAACCTTCAGAGCTCCTTTCCCACCAAAAAATTTGTTTTTCGATAAAGGGGACCCACACCACTTACCTGAAGCAAAGGACCCAACTGATATCACCTTCGCGTCAGCAAGCTGTCTGCCATTAACGCCTGCAACACCACCAAGGATTCCCGCCTTTTCCAAATTTGAAATTGCCTCACCGCCATCGCCACCACTCGAAGAGAGATCCATTTTTCACTTATTCATCATTAATATATTGTTATATGTTGTAGTAATTATTGTTACTTTCACACTAGGTGAAAATTTACATCTCTTTTCAAAAAAAAAGAAATAAAATGGTAAATTAATAAAATATGATTAAATGGCTCTTTTTTATCATTTGAATCATTTTTTAAAGGGATATATTGAAACCCTACTCTTACCACATCACAAATTTGTATAAATGACTTTTTATATTTCAATATAAGAACATATCATTTCAATTTCATGACAAAAATTAGCATGTATTCAATCCTTATTTTAGTGGGTTATGAGTTTGACACATTTAGTTTTATGTTACTTACCTTTCTTGAATAATTTTTTAGTCAAAGGCTATTCTTATTAGAAATGAAGGCAAGCCACTTTAATATGGAAATCTCAAATTAAATTGCAAATCTAAATATTAATAGTAGAATATCAAAATGGAGATATGATCATGTATAATCAACAATAAAGAATTATTTAACACCGTGAAAAAATTACATAACAGAATATGTAACATGGAGAAACCCTTTTAGAAAAATCCACCAAATAAAAGAGGCCAAGATTGTATTATCTCCAAAATAAGAGTAAAATGCAACAATCTTCCTTCACTCCTTATATATCTTCAAGATCACCTAAGTACTTGTAAAAAAATTCTATGTCTCAATCTCAATCCATCAATAGATAGACTTATAGAGGCCCAAAATACCACTATAAAGCATTGCCATGGGTCAAGACAAGGTTCTAAATACCATGATAAATGTCTATACAACCCTTACATGCTAAATATAGCCTCTTACAACTTGTCATAAGTATCTAATAGTAAAATCTCTATCTTGGGAACCTAAATTGTAATATCCCAACAATAAGAGATTCTCTTATGACATGTCATAATTAAATAAAACTAGCTCATTCAAAGATCTAACTTATTTTTTATAACATTCCAATAATAACCAGACCAATTTGGGCATCATCTTTGAAATTTTCACCTCTTCACCTTCCCATAGTAAAAGATGCCTTCAATAAAATAGAAAAACTTGCTAATAAAAAACTATTTATTGTTATCAATAAAAAATAATTATCAAAGTTGGTAAAAATTCCTCCCTTGTGAATGAATTTACAAAAATTATTATGAATTATTAAATACATAAGACTTACAATTTGATGCCACCTTAATCTTAGAATCCTCCCAGTTGACATCATATATTTTAAGCACATCCATAGAAAAACATAAATTATTTAGGTGCATGAAACAAGGCCCATGACCTCCCTCCACCATGAGAACTTATTTGTGGTCATTTCTTCATAAGTGAATATGTAACATTATCCAAAGTGTCAACCTTATTTATCAATACCTTACCATTCTCAACCATTTCTCACACAAAGTGATACTAAACATCAACATGCTTAGTACAAGCATGATATATTGGATTTGTGTCCAAGAAAATATCACTTTGACTATCACATCCAATTCTAACAATCATACAATAAAAATCAATACTTATATCAAGTCTCTTTAACCAATATGCCTCCTTAAGTTATGGGTAGTAGCCATATGCTTTGCTTCTATGATGGAAAAAGAAATCATGGGTTACATTTTACTCATCCAACTCACTACATTGCCAATTAAAGTAAAAACATAGCCACTAGTGGACCTTCGACTATCCAAATCACCATCCCAATTTGAATAAAAAAATCTTGTATGTCTAATGTGTTATTCACACTATTAGTACTAGAATAACCTAAACAATAATTAAAAGCACCACACAAATATTTTAACACCCTCTTCACATAATTCTAATGCTCTCTATCAAGATTAGACATAAACCTACTAAATAATATCACTGCTTGGGTAATATATGGCCTATTGCAAACCATTGCATACATTAAAATTCCTACAAAACTAGCATACGACACACTAGACATATCCTCAAGATCATCTACACACTTGGGATATCTAATGTAATCTTGGTGCCAACTAGTAAATGAATTATAACTGGATTCAATCTTACATATTAAATCTATGAAAAACAATATTTGTATACTTTGTGAAAACCAAAGTTTTCTATTCTCACGATCCATCTTGAATTACATTCCCAACATGTACCTAGTAGCCCCCTAAAATTTTATTTTTCTCACTAATCATACCCTTGGTGTTATCGAAAAATAACATGTCATCCACATACAAAGAAACAATTAGTATATGGTCATCAATACATCTATATTAAACATAGTAACCCTCCTTGTTTCTTACAAAACCCAATTTCAACATAAAAGAATCAAATTTTTGATACCACATCTAGGTTAATTTTTTCAAACCATAAAGAGATCTTTTTAATTTTTAAACTTCCCTTTACCTCATATTATTTTGGTTGTTGCATGTAAATTTCTTCATTCGAATCTCCATACAAAAATGCAGTCTTAACATCCATTTGCTTGATTTCAAAATCGTTAGTAGAAGCTATAGATAAAAGAAATACAAATGAGGATAATTTAACAACATGAAATAAAATTTCACCAAAACTAACTCTCTTTCTTTGGGAGTAACCCTTGGCCACTAGTCTAGCCTTGTACTTTTTTAATGAACCATTTTCTCCAAATTTCTTCTTGTAGACCCACTTACATCCAATGGCCTTCATTTGGTAAAATGAATAATATCTCGAGTGTCACAAGAGTATAAAGTTATCCTCTCCTCTTACATGTCTTGCTGATAAGACTCACTATAATTAGTAAAAATAGCTTCTATATGGGATCTAGGTTTATTGTTAATAATTAATAAAGAAAATACACGACATAAATTTGGTGGGTTGTACCTTTTAATTGGATTATGTTTTCTTGTGGATATTCTCAAGGGTGGAGTAATAAATTCTTCCTCTTGTTATTTTATATGTTTAACCTCTTCGATTACTTCATATCCACCCTTCTTAGAACTCCCATTTGAACTATCTTGTTCCTCTCCATCCTACAGTCCATCATTATATTATTCCACATGTGCATCTTCTCGCTTGGTTTCAAAATGCACTACTTTTTTCCCTTCTTTATATTTTGGTTGTTCAAAATTAGAAATAGCTCTAAGTTCCCTAAAAATCACATCTCTAGAATAGAAAAAATTCTTGTTTAGAGGATTCAAAAGCTTATAACCTTTAACATTATCACCATATCTAATGAAGATGGATTTATATGCTTTTGGACCCAGCTTAGTATGATTTTCTTTAGGCACATGAACAAAATCCTCACAACCAAAAACCCTTAAATGTGAAATATAAAGTTTCTTAACTACCTACACTTCATAAAGTGTCAAATCAAGAGCCTTTCAAGGAGATATATTAATAAAGTAAACAACAATACTCATAACTTCTACTCAAAAGTATTTACCCAACTTAACATACTTCTAGCTCTTTCATTAAAGTTTTGTTCATCCTTTCTGCAACCTCATTTTGTTGAGGTATGAAAGGAGTAATTTTTTTCTTTATGATACCTACATATTTGAAAAACTCATCAAATCCATTAGAACAATATTCCCCTCCATTATCATATCTCAAAATATTTTTTTTTTATTAGTTTTTACTAAGAATTTAAATTCCTTAAACTTAATAAAAACTTTAGGTTTTTATCTCCTAAAATAAATCTATCTAGACCTTGAAACATCATCAACACAGGATACAACATATTAATATTTTATAATTGAATCAATACCCATAGGATCCAACACATCTAAATGAACAATTTCTAATTCACTCTTTTCCTTATTACTTCCTAAAGGAAATGATGCTCTATTTTGTTTCCCAAACACACAATGCTAAAAAAATTAAAATACTCATCATAATAGGATAAACCATCAAAAAAATTCTTATTCATAATGATTTTTAAATTTTTTCACTTATATGACCCAATCTACAATGCCACAACATACATGTAATTTTTCAAATTTTTTAGTCACATTGGTGGATTTACATAAAGTAGTGATGTTCAACCTAAAAAAAGTTCTTAGTGTCATTCCCCTTACTACCACCAAGCTTCCTCTCACCAATCTATAATCATCCTTATCAAAATTTACATGCATTCCTAAATCATTCAAATTTGAAACAAAAAAAACTTTCTAATCCAAGAATATGTAAAACACCAAGGAGCATTTTTATCCTTTGATCCCTGAAACACAATTGTACATTTCCCCATCCAAACACTAAATATAAATTATTTTCCCCAAGGTATACATCACCTTCATCATATTCTTCATATATGGAAAACCACTCCTTATGATGAGTCATGTGATATGAGCATCTTGATTCAATCAATCAGTGTTTGTTAGAAATAATATTACATGAAAAAGTAAAATTTCATCACCTATTTTTGAGGATTTTTTTGGTAGAGGAATCCCATAATTTCTTCTTATTTTTACCATTCATTCTTAACATGTCCCCTTTTGTTTGTAATTCCAACACTTTATTTTGTCCTTTTTACCAAAATTTTGAGATTTGTCCTTAGAACTTGTATTTAGGCCCCTTTTATTATCCTTTAGATCCACCTCTTTCCTTGGACCTTCCCCTAACATGGGTATCATCTATTGAGCTATCTATAGCTTTCTTCCTTATTTCCTATGACAACAATATTGTAACAAGAGCATCCAACTTGGGATCTTCAAGATTGACACTAATAGAAAGAATTAAATTATCCCATAATTAGATAAGGAATAAAGAAGCATAATACATTTGTCTTCTTCATTAATCTTAACATCAACACAGACTAATTGACTTGAAATCAAATCAAAAGAACTTAAATTCTTATCAATCAAATCAACTTCCTTCATTTTTAGAGAAAATAAATTCCTTTTCAAATATAATTTATTTACCAAACTCTTAGCTTAATAGATATCACCAAAATATATTTATAGAGAATATGCAAGATAATATTTAGCTACACTTAACAAAATTGAATATACAATATAGAGCTAGATTGTCCCTCGTGATTTGTTATCCATTTCATCTCTCTCATATTGGTCTATTTGGGTAGGTCCCCTTTCCTTTGTTACAACCAACCATTGATCCTTTTCTTCAAGAATATCCTCCATCTTTAGCTTCCACAACTTATAGTTAGTTCTATTAAATTTCTCAATATCTAATCGAGATGTAGATGAAGCCATATATTCCACACACAAATTTGTGAAAAAAAAAAACTAAAACTCCCACTATAGCATACAAAACCTTCACACTTCCACCCAAGAAGCAAAGATAACTTGGCTCCAATACCAAATATTAGAAATGAATCCAAACCACTATAATATGAAAACATAAAATTAAATTGCAAATCCAATTTTTAATAGTAGAATATAAAAATAGAGATATGATCATGTAAAAGTAAAAACAAAGAAAATTATCTAACAACATGAAAACATCACATAATACAATAAGTAACATGGAGAAACCCTTTTGGGAAAAACTCAAAAGAAAAGATGCAAAGATTGTACTATCTCCAAAATAATAGTACAATGCAACAATATTCCTTCACTCCTTATATACATCTTAAATTTTGTAGCACTTGAGTACCTATAAAATAATTTTATATGACTCCATCTTAAGCCCTCAATACAGAGACTTATGGAGGTCCAAAATACCACTATAAATTATTACCACGAGTCAAAATAAGGTTCCAAAATACCATGGTAAAAATCCATTTTACCCCGTGCATGCTAAATATAGCCTCTTACAACTTGTCATAACCATCTAATAATAAAATCTCTATCTTGGGAACCTAAATTATAATATCCCAACAATAGGAGATGCTCTTACAACATGTCAGGGTTGACTAAAAATAGATCATGCAAAGATCCCTCTTGGTTTTCATAAAATACCAATAACAACCACACTAATTTGGGAACCATATTTAACTTAGTAAAATATGCCTATAGTAAAATTATAAAACCTGTCGATAAATAACTATTTACTATTATTAGTAAAAAGTTGGTTACTATACTGGTAAAAAAAAATTATTGATGTTAGCGAAACCCTCATCCCTTATGAATGAATTTACAAATAATATTAGTATTAATTAAACACGTATGATTTACAAGGTTGATGCACCTTAATCCTAACAATTCCCTTGATTTTTTCATATTCATCCACTCTAAAAAAATAAATCACTACTTTCAAATTTTATGTTTTCCTTTCATTTCTTTTTAAAATTTACACACACAATTTGATTTTATAAATGTTTTATCAAATTGTAATTAATATTTTCATGTGATGTTTTTCCTTGTCAAAAATATTACAGAGTTATATAAAAGATTCAATTAATTTTTTGTCTAATACAAAAGTGAAGTATAAGATGAGTTACTTTCTTTTTCAATATTATTAGGGCAAAACAAATTTGAAACATCAAAATAAACAATATGGACCTACAACTAAGGAAAACCTAAATAAATATTCAATTCACTTGTGTGGGTTATATATGATATTAAAACCCTAATATAAAGGTTTAGGGACATAATCTTGAATGTTAAGACCCAAATTTTGAGAAATAAACAAAAATTTGAATAGTGAAAGTTAACATTCTAAGTTTGTTGGTCACACCAAAGCCTTCATAGATCTATTTTCAGTCTCACGTGAATATTCTATAAGTTGATTTTGGAGAGAAGTGAAATTACATGCATTTATGTTAAACCTTCAATGTGTGAAATATTTATATAAGAGGACAAGTTGAACATTTTTTTATAATACTTCCATGGTGATTCATACACATCAAGTGTGAGACATGTGTTTGGAAACCCTAAAATAAGCATTGTAAAGATTTTAGATACACCAAAGCATAAATTATTAAATTTTAGGTTGTGTTATGTCATCTAGCTTAAACTCTTATTCTTATAACATAATATAATTAAGAGAACTTTTATTTTCTATATTCCAAGGTTTATTGTTTTAGTAAAACTAGTAATTAATACTAAATAATTGGAAGATTTAAAAGGACCATTGTTGTAGCTAGAATTATACAAGATCATGTTTTAGAAAACTTGAATAAGATTTGAGATGAAGTAAAAAAATTACTTTATAGTAAGAACCAAATAAATAGAAATTTAAAGATGTCACAACCAATCAACTCTAATCCATTATCCTCAAGCATCTAGTATAAACACTTACAAGCCTCACTTAAGGTTCATCCCTATAAACTAGTGAAATATTACATAACTAGAGATATACATCCATCTATTTTTGAAAATGAAAGTGCTAATTATGATGTTAATGATCAACAAGAAAATTCAATGAAGGTAAGAAGATAAACCTTGGGAAGAATCATTTTATTCTTTGATATTACTAGGGATACAAATATTAAGGTAAGAAGGAACTAATATAAGCCTACAACCCATGTGATTAAACCAATATTTTATGCACTGTGGTGAATTATGTACATATTTAAACCCCAACATAAAATATTATAGATATAAATTTAAATGTTAGACCCGAATTGTGAAGGAGAAACTTGAACCATTTAGAAATGAAAGATAACACTCAGGTTTAAGATCATCAATGACACAAAAGCCTTCAAAAGTATTTTTTCAACCTTATGATTAAGATCCTATAGTGTGATTTTGTAAAGGAGTGTAGGTACACACAAAGTTGAGAAAGGTCAAGTTAATCTTTGAGCTATGAAGTCTTTATAAGTAAAAAGGCAAGTTGAATTTTCCTTACCATATGTGTAATGTGTATCCTATACATGGGAGGTGTTAGCACCACATTTTAATGTGTATCTTTTCTAATTTTTCCACTTCCATAGTGTGCATTTGACCCTATCTCATCCACCATTGATAACTGATCTAAGAAATCTCTAGTTAGGTCCCCTATGTTGAAATGTTGTTTAAGGGTGTTCACTTAAAATAATATTTAAAATACCTTAGTAAAATGTGTTAATTGATTACTTTATAGTTAGTGCCTAATGATATGAAATTTCCTTAATTGATTTTAGGAGATTGGAATTTATCCCTATTTCCTCTAGGATCTTACATCCCCATAAAGGTGAAATTATGCAAGGTCTTTGGTTTATGGTTTTTGGGAGATCATGTTTCAACTTATGTTTTAAACTATTAATCTTCGGAATCCAATGAGTTCTAGGTTTGTATTTTCTTTGGTGGTACCCTGGACCCCTAAGAGGACTTGGAATTTTGAAACCAAAGTTCCAAGGTTCTAGTTTCCTACCAAAACCTGAAACCCCCAAGGCAAAGTTCCAAGGCTCCAAATTCCTCCTAAAAATCGATACCCCATCAAGGCCTAAGTTTCACATCCAAGGTTCTAAGTTCCTCATAAAATTCAACACCTGACATGGATCAAGATACACATCAAGGTTTGAAGTTCCTCCTAGAACTTGACACCTAGCATAACCAAGTTGCACATCGAAGGTTCCAAGTTCCTCTTTGGACTCAATACTCAATAGGGACAAAGTTGCACATATGAGGTCCCAAGTTCCCCCAAAACCCAACACTCAACATGCATCAAGTTACACATCCAAGGTTCCAAGTTCCTCCTAGAACCTAACACTTAACAAGAACCAAGTTTCACATCCAAGGTCCCAAGTTCCTCCCAAAACTTGACTGTTTATAGGGATCAAGTTACACATCCAAGGCCCTAAGTACCTCCCAAAATTGACCCCTCATTAGGACCAAAGTTCCTCTTGGGACGTAATCTAGGTAGGCATTAGAATGCCCATAATCTCATGCCAAGATTCAATGTTCTCTTTCCATTTACTATCCCACCTTTTATGGAATCCATTAATAACTAAAAGTGTTGCACATTGAAGGAGGATGGTTCCCAATATTTTATGGGTAATTAATGACATGATCGAGACAAATATAAGGTACCAAAATGATGAAAAACATGATGTGGAGGTATGGGCACACCCTGAAAGTGCTTGAGGGTATGGATTTTAATATTTTCTAGAAAGTGTGCATGTTTCCCACTTTGGCATGACCTATTGTGGGGTATAAGTACCTTTATTTTCACTATTAAAGAGGATGGGAAAATAATTTTGGAGAATAATCAAGAAGAATATACTTCTAGGTAGCTAGGGTCTCACCTCCAATAAAGGGAAAATATATTTTTATATATTTTGATGATCTAGGTTGGTCTAAAATTTATAATTAACTTGGTGTAATCTTTGAAGAATGATTTTAAAGAGTGGAATTTACCTTGAGTGGGTGTATCCATTGGTAATGTATTCATTTCTAGATATATATATGATTTTTGGCTAGCCAAATGATAGTAAAAACCCTAAAAACTTTTGTATGACATATTTTCAAATAAGAAAGGAAATGTATAGGTCTATCCATGTATTGCTAAGTAAACTCATTTAATATTTTTCAAACTCTATTATTTCTTTGAATGCATGTGTAGAACATAGTTTATTTATGTATTATAAGAGATATAATCTTCAGTGAAACCTTCATTAAGGTGAAACATGATTTCAATCATTAAATGTTTTAAATAAATCTTTTATTTCCCTACTAGAATTGGCCTTGATCTATTATTGAGTCCACCTCTCATTTCCCCAACACATTAAAATAAATCAATCATAATCACCGTTTTTTAGTAAATGTTGTATTATTTTTTTCCAACTTGCCTATATGAGTACATAGTAGTAATAGGGGTTGTTGATCCATATTTTAAACACTCTACCTAGTAAGCCTTTCTCTATTATATAAAGGTGCATAGCTTTAAATTTTTAAACCAACACATAGGTATTTTGTGACAACCATAATAGGGGTACATTATGCTATGGGTATGGTTTATGAAAAGGTAACATTCAATCCTAGTACTATCATATAACTCAACACATTAGGGATTTGACCCTTGGTTTTGTAGAAATAAAAATGAAGGAGCTCCTACTTGAAAGGGAAAGATGAACCCGATATGCACATTATATTATCCTATATTTATTTTTAATCAGATGTTCAACAAATTGATACAAGCACATACTAATATGCCTTTAAAGCGAAAATTGACCTAATTGATTTTCCATCACATTAACCCTTAGAGGAAAGTGATTTTAGCTTATATATCTAAGTAGATTTCAACAACATAACATGTAAATAAACCCTTTAATAACATGAAAGAAGAAGAATATAAGAAAGATAGATAGAAGAGAAGAAACACCAATATACGTGGGGAAAACCATATTGGGTTAAAAACCCCACACTCCAAAATAATTGAACCAATGTATTAATCTACAACAACAAACATGTTACAATACACTTGCAGGATACATATTGCTTCCCTAGAGGAAATTTGACAACATGGCCCTAAAATGAATAATTATCCTCTCTATGCTCCTCAAGAAAACACCCATATTTTAAAGCTACAGTATGGGTGCCTAGAAATGCCACATGTCATGTCATCCTCTTTACACATGCATGTAAATGGTCTCACTTAACATGCAACACAGCTTCATGCAAAGGGTCCCACTTGTCATTATCACTTCTATTTCAAACTCTTATATTGTCATCATTTGTCATATGACATGATCTGCCATAATCCTATCATAAATTACTTAGAGGTGCAATTAGGTGTAGAGTTTGTTTTGATTTATCTTTTAAATCCTTATTCTACCTTCTACATCTTCATTATTCACAAATTACAAGGCAAAATAAACTCTATTATTCTATTTTTTCAAAGGCAAGTACCATGCCACCATGTGCCACTTGTTAGTGTATGCTTTATTTTGAGTGTTACAACTCATCCAAAACTAATCTTAAGCCCTTATCTTTATCATATGTTAATGATATTTTTATTGTAGTGTGTACACTTATTTTATAAGGAAGTAATGTTTTCTTTCCTAATGGGGAGCACATTAACTAGGATTTGTTTTTGAACCCACAAATTATTCTCACAATATTTTCACTCTTATTAGTACCTGCCATAATTTTATTACTTTTAAAATTGTTCTTTTCAATTAATAGAAGTCAAATAAATTAATTATTTATTCAATTTTTTAAAATTAGTTATAAAATTTTCTATTTCTAATATTTGAAATGATTTGAACATTGGCTTAAAATTCCATCTCTTACTTGTTTCATCACTTCTATCAAGGGATTTCCTATAGTTTTTATAGAAAATAATTTCACTTTGTTTGTATTCAAAGCATAATAAAACCATTTTGAGTGGCATGCTACTTGAAAAATTGATGAGTTCATAGGGTGGAAGACTTAAAATTTGTGATGATCAATAATAGTTGTGGGATCTTCTAAGCTTGTTAATATTCACTAATGGAACTAAAATTACCAAATGTGTAAGGTGAAGATTCATTCTAGGGAGTTTGGAGTGTGTTTGAATGAATATGGTTTAAGACATTTGGTATCATTAGAAGAGTTGTGTATGAACACTTGTTAGAAGGTGCTAGGTATAAATAGTTTGGGGGAAATGGAGAGATTGTGGAGGTGGAGTTGACAGTAAACAATGAAAACGTCTATCTTGCATGATGGATGAAATTTATATAAAAATACTAATCAATTTATTAAATCTATATGAAATTCTTTCCGATTTTAATTTATTTGATAATCATCTTTAGCTATCAAGCAATTTTTTGGTAGTGCTTATCTATTTAAAATTTCCCTTCAAATATTATTTAGATATATATATATATATATATATATATATATATATATATATATATATATATATATATATATATATATATATATATATATATATATATATATATATATTATAGCTCACATATATAACCATAACACTATAAGATTTTGATAGTCTCTTCGAAATCCTCCATTTCACATGATACAATCATCCAAAGTTTTAATGATATTTTATAAAAAAACCTAAATATTGCAATACAATAATTAAATAAATACTCTTCAAAGTGAAGTAGTAAGGAGTGAATGACTAGTAATTTCATCTCAACTCATTATATATATGCTTGAAGTAAGGTGGTGTCTACAAACGCTATTTGGGAACCTACTAAGTGAGAATCACATTTTGCAATTGTTATATGTTCTATTCTCACTTCAATAATGGTTTCTTGTAAATTAGTTAGACAATGGGTTCTTATCTATCACTTACAATATGACACTACCGAATTAAATAGAAAATTGCTCTATTTTGAAACGTTATAAAATAATTTCTATTTACAATATTTCAAAAGTGGGTACTACTACCACATGTTACTTGTTAATATTGTTTATCATGGCCCACCAAGTCTACTAGTTCATTGTAGTGCTCAAAATATTCAATTATTCTAATATCCCACATTTTCCACTTATTTATTGTCTAGTTTAATTCTCTTTGGCTTCAATTGATTGGACCCTTGGTTGTCTCAAGGAGACATGAATAATCATTTATCTTATTTTTTATCTAATTGTACTAGTGAAATTAGCATACCCATGCAATTTCCAATTTGGTTTCATGATTATCTTGATGGGAATGCCTTAATGTAATAACATGTTGATAAGTGATATACTCTTTTGTTAAGTTTGGCTCATGGCCCAATCCTCATCCACCTTCATTTAATTCCAATTGCACTTATAACCATGTATTTTTTATCTACACATCATCCTTAGCACTTATCTCCATAAATTTATTACCTATGTCAAAATCACCTTATTATCCTTGTAGATCATTTTTGTGTTGCTTTAGAATTGATCTTAGTCAACCCTAAGGAGCATAAGAATGATCCATGAATTAAAAAAAAATTAAATTCATATTCAAAATTTCTCACCCTTTTCTACTAGTCATTATGAGCTAACCTAACACACTTCTACAACATATTGTTCTGTCAAGGTCTTTAAGGACACTCATTGTGCACTTAGTTTCATATGAAGAATAATTAGAGCACACTTCAATTCTAAAGAGTAGTACAAGAATCGACATTTCATCATCATCATATAGACTATGTGCATGCTTTCAAATATTGTCTTTAATATTTCTCATCCCCATTTAATTTAGTGCACCAAGGATTTGACCTAGGAAAACTTATTTACCTATCGACTCATCCAACTCCTAGCAATGTCTCTAGACACCACCTTGATAGTTTCACATATCAAGAAGACAAAAGGTGAGTAGATCTTCAAGATATCATTCTTTCAAATTGTTCTCATGCAATACAAATCAATCCTTTATGTTAATTCAACTTCAAAGTAGCTAGGATCGAACTTGCAAGACTTGGGATCAAACCATGAGGTTTTTTGAGACTATACATGTTTAAAATATTCATCAGATTGAAACAAATAATTTCACAATAGTAACATCAACTTTATTCTTTAATAATTGATCTTAGAACTAAATACCTTTTTATCCACTCATTTAATTATTACATTTTTTCAATTCAATTATCAATCCCAACTTTATTATCTAAAATAATTCATACTTTATGTAAAGCTTTTACTTTTCCTCCACTAATATTAGTTTTCCTTTAAATTTGTTAAAACTCACCCTTTTTAAATGCAAAAGGAGCCAAACTACCTAAAATTTTGATCTTTGCTTATTTTTGATCTTTGCTTTGTTGATTTTTGAGTATTTAATCCATTCATGCCCTTAAAAGCACATTGACATTTAAGTTCCATAAAAAAAACATGATAAGAAGATGCTTGCTAATAAGTGTGTAAAGCAATATATTTATTGGAATTCGTTCCTTTGGATATAAAGCCTTAGATTTCATTCCTCCATAATTGAGGTTTCTCTTTATTTTTTCTTACTTTGTGTAAAGTGTGAAGACATTATATGAGCATACTTTCATAACCATAAAGCATTGAGCTTTATTTGGTGCCTATTTAAATATTCCATGCACACATGGTGAGTTTTTAGTTATATTTTAAACCAAAAAGAGAAGTCTAATTTCAAAAATAATGCAAAGCATGAGATATTGGACGTGTATCCTACATTTCTTAAAGAATACTAAATCAAACCTTAAAGAGAGGAAACTACATGTGTGGCTTGAACATGAAGAATGATTGTCTAATTTACATTTTTTTTAAAAATATTTTAGAATTTGATTTTTTGATTTGAAGTTTTTCATTATTGAATAGTTTGAAATGTTAGATGTTAATTTTTTTTATAAGATTATATAAAAACAAATTAATTATTTTTATTTTTGAAATTGGTGATTATTTGATATAATATTACTAATCTAATTGTCTAAAATTTACACATTTCAACGAGTTTTTAGATGATTTTTTAGAAATAAATTTATATGATATTATTTTGATTAAGATAAAATGAGGACTTATATGATATTGCTATGACGTGCCTATTTTGAGATAATTTGTTAGTGCATGTATATTGTGACAAATAACATGATCTTGTATGAAGTTGGTCTCATTCTCTATTCTTTTTATTCATTTAAAAAACACACACATCCCTCTATATTTAGCTTTATTCTATCTATTTACACACACACTTATACATTTTCCTTATTCATCTATCCATTTCACATGTCTATGTACCTAACTCTATTTAATTCTTGTTGTAAAATAGGGTAAACTACTATAAATGAATGGTTAGTTATTGTGCAAAACTAAAATTTTGATAATGCCATCATTTGATTAACCATAAATTAGATATGTAAAAGTTTAAAAAACAAACAATAAATTCAAACACATGACACCAGATGTGCATGAAGGAACCCTTTCAAGAAAAAAGTCTATTACCAAAGAGAGAACTAGTTTTGTATTAATCCAAATAATGTGTTACATCAATAGAAACAACTATCTCCTTACATTGACAAAATTTTAGTAGCTCATATGTAGCTATAAAATAACCATGATACCTCCATCTAATGCATACAATTTATAGAGAAGAGTTAAGAGGAAACCATAAGTGGATTCTTTAAACCAGGACCACTAAAACCCATCAAATGATAAAAACCGAACCACCCCATGAAAAAATCAATTAATGCATCATGAAAAAAGATAATAATAAGACCTTTTTCTTTACGTGAAGAGTGGGCACACATCTCCAAATGTAATTCTCTATTTTACATTCCACTACACACTATGGACCCCATATGACATACAAAGAACCTCCTCTCTCTCTTTCCTAGTACTTAGGAATGAGAAAGTGGTGTAAATGAATTCAATTTGTTAGTCATTGTAACGCTCCACTCCCTTCTTATCATCACCTAATATTCTAAGTTACAATGAAAAATAATTAAATATTAATCTTTAAATTATCTACATAGATTTCCAAGTACCTATTATAAGATGTTTGGAGATCTAACATGAACATGAGTAAATTAGGATTACAATTAAGTATCACACTATCTTATCATTCTCCCACTTGATATTATACATTATAATTATTCAAAAAAATGTGTTGTACACCTTGCATGATAAAAATAATAATACTAATCATATAGAAGTAACTATTTAATTTATAGTGCATCTTAAAGATGTGGATACCACATGCGTTAAACATTATTTACGACACTTGTATGTTTTATGATGTGTTGAGATAAATATTTAATGTGGGCTCATTGTCATCTTAGGATTCCCTCCAAGAACCGCAATAACACCATGTTCCTTTTCCTTACCATTTTTAGCTTTAACTACCATAGTATTCTTCTGGCCCTTCACAACTAATCTTTAGATTGTTCTTCACCACAAAACCCTTAACCTTGGCTCCTTTGCTACCTTGTTTAACAAATTTCTTCCTCTTAAGATCACTAGGTGGTTTTGAAAGCTCCTCCTTTTTATAATTCTATCTCCCCTTCTTTCGTGAGGAATACATAACAGAGTCGACCACCTAGGATTTCTTACCTTTGCTCTTAGCAACCGTTGAAGGAGCCTCATCACCTTTCATATCTGTTTGACACCCCCGACCAAGAGGGTTGGACGTCCTTCTTTGCACGTTTACTAGGTTGCTTATCAAAATCCTCTGGTGGGTTCAGAGAAACTTTCATAGATTCAGACCCTTCTTCCACCCAATCCTTGTCTTAAGAGTCTTTCCTAGTATCATAGCCTAAAGAGACATCCTTAATTGTGTAGACTTTGACTAGATTTTTAGGGGCTTAAAGAACATAGTATGATTTTGCATATTCCATGATCAACAAGTTAAACCCTCGCGAAGAATTGGATTATTGTGGTTCTTTGTGTGATCATTAATCTCATTCTCCAAAGAAAAAAGTAGATAATATGGAAAGGAGACCAATTTGTTCTGCCTAAAATGATTTAAAAGCATAAAATGAAAACCATAAATTGCTGAGAATATCCCATCAAGAGTAAAATACCTCATGATCATAATCACCAAGTCCCTCCAGATAGGTTTGATGGATTTCTTGTCGTAACCTCCACAGGCCAATTTTCTCAGTCTCTCCTTCTCCTTCCCTTTGAAGAAAATATTCATGGCCGAGTTGGATGCTGACCTATCTCTATAGAAATTCCTACCTTCAAAAGCTAAAACAATAATATTTGTAATGAGATCCTTTGTGATATTAAATTTCATTCCATAAACTCTCAAAAATCTATTATTCCAGCCATTAACGAACACCTGGGAAATTTGGGAATCAAACCCATGTAATTTTTGAATGTAGGGGGTTACCCCAAATTTTTCTAATATTTCCCAAACCATCACATTCTCTTTAGTCTCTTCATAGGTAAAAGACTCTACTCTACACCTATCTTCGCCCATAACCGACAACAACACAAAGATCACCCAAAACAGAATGGTAACCAAGAGAAAGCTCCAAAAGCAAAGAATGAGGTAAACACACACAATCCATGAGTATCTGACATAAAAAGGATCAAATTTTGAGACACATTGTTAATGTAATACTACTTACCGATTTTGTGCAAGCTTATCTTATAAAGACATGCACATGAGTAGTTGTTGAGATTGACTTGTGTAATCTTTGGCTTGTTGATTAAAGTTGGATTAAGAATCTATTTCAAGTTCTATATGTGGAATTTTGGATTGGGAAGTATAGTTAGATGGTTCTCATTTGATTGTTCACATGGAAAAATGTAACTAAGATGCTTGATGCTTTAAAAGCTTATATGGAGACTTTCTAAATTTGTGTATTATAATCTCATTTTTTGAGATAATACATTGAGTCTGTGGGTATTTTTGAAGGTTAGTTTTTTCCCTTGTGAAGGTAATTTCAAGGTACATCTCATCACATCTTGCATTTATCCATTAATTTATAGAACTAATAATCTTTTTTAATTGATATTTTTATTAAAGGCAATCTTATCAAATTGAGCATTATATAATTGATATGTAAATTAAGGTAAAAATCAGGTATCGTTTCATTCTGATAAAGAAGAGTTGAATTTTATTTGTAATATTATGTATGATTAACTATTGACTATTAGCTTGATGCAAATGCAGGATGGTTATTCTAACCCTCACATTTTTTTAGAGGGAGAGTATCATATGAGAGAGGGAGGTAGATTGTGATAGCATGTGAAGGTTTGAACCTATCGAGAACCATCGCACATTTAGACTAAGTTTAAATGTCATGTTGTAATGAGTCTATAGATGTGATAGTGGTGCTAGGTTTATTCCTAAGTGTGGACAACAAATTATTAATTAATCCAGAGAATTAATAATGATTTATAATTAAATAATTTCACAACTATTTATTTATGAAGTCATTTTGAAAATTAATTTAATTAATTATCTAATTAGGATATTTTTTAAGATAAAAAAATTAAAAAAATAGGATGATAATTTTTGAAATAAGGATAAATTTCTTATTTTTGAAGATTTACTTTATTTATTTATTTAACAGTTTAAAAAATAAGCTTTTTGTTGAAAAATAAGACAATTATGAACTACACATAAATACATTAAGAGATTACCTTGGAGGTTTGGGCTATTCTCTCAAGAAAATGATGAAGATAAAATTTGGTCATTGGTGTGATAGTCTACATAGGGACATCATGCTACAATGGATGAAATCAGTAATTTTCATTTGAAAGGATCTGAATATGAGACTTTCACAATATTCTTCCTTCTCCATTTTTTTACTCAAATTGCTAACAATATGACATAATTTATGCAAAATCTTGAGGTAAGTCACTTGTCATGGTTTCTTGATTTTTTTTAGGGAATCTATATGCATTTGGGTCATTATTTTTGTTATGTTTTATTTCTTTAAAATAATTATGTTCTTATATGTGAAAGGAAGGCATTGGTTTTGTGGTTTTATTTATGGTTGTCTTCATATATGAATTATTGTAATACCTAGCATTACATCCTTATATATTTCTTCAAGTATAAATATTTTGAACCTTGAAATAAATTTTACAATTAATTAATGATTTTAAATTTTTATTTTTATTGTTTTAGAGGTTGTTTAATGACAATCATAATTATTAAGTTAATATGGAATCTAGATACTAGCTATTGTTTGTGCAGTTGTGTGAAGTACAACCATTTAACTACCAAATGCCGAGTCTTTTAAACTTTTCATCTCCCCTATTTTGGACTCTTTGCTTGCACAATCACGTTTTGCATAAAATTGGGGATTGAAGCTTTTTGTCTCCATTGAAAACTTGATGTATAATTTGTAATTAATAAAAGAGAGATATGTGCCTACTTTTTGATTGATGTAACCAATTGACTAGTGAACCACGTAATTAATTATCTAATTAGGGTTTTGATCTATATTATGCAAGTTTAGAGTGGATACCAAAAGTGATTTTGATGTATCGCCTTAGTTTTCTTTCAATTTTTATCACTTTTCCTTCTTCCACTTTTCTCATAACCATTTGAAGAGCCAACTTATAAAACCCTAGAGGTTGCTTCACAAATATAAAATTAGGTCCCACGTTTGTAAAACTTCCCATGTAGGATGTTGCTTGCTTAGAGAAATTTTCTTAAGCATCAATAGTTCCTTTATGGTACGCCTGGTGGGACAATATTCAACCTTGACTAGAAGTCAAAGTTTATGAGTCAGATTCTTATGACAAGGTCATTTGCAACACAAAATATGGGTTTATTTCTACCACTTCTTATGGTTGTAACTCACAAAAGGGCTGCAGAGTCAAGCACAACACAACAAACACAACAAATGGGTTGCATGGAATAGTGGCAGCCCACTTATTCCTTCGGTAGATCCAACTACTTGGGATCCTATTCCTACTAATGCCTTAAAGGCACTCCCCAAATTATCAGGGGAGGATCTTACTAGTTTCATGAAACTTCTTCAAGATGTGGCAAATGTTTGTACGATACACCATGTTACAAAGTAAAATGTAACTTTGAGGCTACTAGTGTCCTCCTTCAAAGGGTGAGCTCTTGAATGGTATAGGTCCCTTCTACCCCACTCCATTGCCACTTGGGACCATCTCAAAGACAAATTATTTTACCGATTCAATGAGAAAGGAAACCAGTCATCTCTACTTCAACAACTAATTACTATCAAAAGAACCTACAAGAGGCTATCGTAGATTTTAATACTAGGTTCCATAAAACTTGGCGAATAATCCTAGTCATGACTTAACCAACTACAAGAATAACTATTGTATTTTATCTCAAAGCCTTCAAATCAGATATAGCTATAATGATCTAGTATCTTGGAGGCTAGACATTACTAGATGCATATGAACTAGTCATCTGAGCAAAGAACAACTTGATAGATGATGGGAAAATTTCCTCACAGTCGCCAAATCCTATGTTCATAGAACTATCAATGTCGCCAACAAGAGGTCCCAAACATCTAGTAAGTTGCTCCTCCCATGTATGTGTATCTAGCTACTCAAATGAGCACAACCGCTTCATCATCACTAGTCATGGAGATGAATGACATGAAGAACATCTTGTGAAATTTTTGTAATATGATAATAAATCTCAAAAGGAAACAAGTTAAGCCTCTGAAGCCCCCTTTTTATAATTATCAAGGTGGAAGATCATTGTATCAACATAACTAACCCAACCAGTACCAGGGAGGACAAAGACCAAATTTCTAGACACAACGTGTAAATAAAATCATCCCAATTGGTACCCATTTACAAATAATCCCACAAAATCCACATAGGGAGTTGTTTATTGGCCAAAACAAATTGGCGGAAGATTCAAATTCATGGTGTTTTCTATGTAATGGTGTGCATACACCTCAAAATTATCCCAAAGGTAATTTGCAATAAATATTTCTCGAGAAAAGGAGACAAGCGAACATGCCAAACATATCCCCCTATGGATACAAGTCCCTTGGTATCGTGAATGTCATCTTGATGGCTCAAGTGCAGGGTATGTCCTTGGAACAAGAAGAGTAAATAGCCCCTGAACATGTGCTTTTCTCATGGTTGTGTTGTGACCTTTTCACACATCACCCCATTCAAAATGGGGACCCCCTAATTTTTGCTCCATTCTAGTCTTTTGGCTTTGGTTTTGGGTTGTTTTGCATCTCTCTCTATGTTCCTCGTGATCTTTCCGAGGATGTACCTATCTTTTGGGCCTAATTTGGAATGTTGGCTAAGTTTGAAGAGTGTTCTGATAAATTAGGGTTTTCATTCTTCAAGCTGGTTTGAGGTTAAATTGATTAGGCAAATTGAAATCTGAGCTTGGCTTTACAATCTAGAGGCTTCAGGCGGGTTCCCATTAAAATTTCACTGAATTCTGACAACTTACTATTTTTAGTAAATACTTAATTTGGGATCTTTTCCTCATGATTTTTGGAATTCTTACTGCTTCACCATGTTTAGAACACTTCAAAGTGCTTGCACGCAAAATTTGAGAAAATTCTAACAACTTTCTATTTTTAGCAGTTCCGGCTTCGGGAGTAATTTTTAGGGCTTGCATATGATTTTTCAATGCATGTCAAGATAGTCTTTCTGGGTTTTTCAAGAGCTTCACGATGATATAAAATGCAAGTCAAATTGAGGACTTACTATTTTTAGCAGGTACCAACATGCAGACCAATTTTTTGGGTTTTTTGAGATCTCTCGGGCAATATAACATGCAACCACATCCGACAGTCAGTTGATCACTTTTTCAGGCACTTACTATTTTTAACAGGTTCACTCCAGCATTCCCAGATCTTCAATTTTAGGAGCAGAGCAATTCAGAACAAAAATGGAGTTGAACAGAGGTCAATTGAGGCACATGCAAGTGAAATTAGGGTTTCCAACTTTGATGCCTAAAATGAAGGGAAAAATTCAAGAAAAATGAAAAACGGATGTATCCCATCGCGATCAACATCTTTCAAGGAGTCCACTGGTGAAATTTGAGCATAATTTGCATACTTACTATTTATAATAAGTCACTTCCAAAATAGGGCTAAAAATAGCAGGTTAGCACGAAAGGCAAGTATAAGTAGGACAGTTAACTCATGAGGATCACGTTGGGAAAATTTCAAGTCAAGAGGAGTTTCAGAAGTCTGAGAATCAAGAAGTTACTAAAATAGAAAGTGAGGGTGAACAATTTGAAAATAAGCTAAGCATTCAGATACACCAAGGTGGGAGACAAGAAAGCACAAATTTTCTAAGGCATGAGTTTTCAAGAGCTCTGGAGTTGAAATGTGCCCATAATGAACAAGGAGGTATGAAAAATTTCCAAGGCAATGAGAAATGGAAGTAGCCCCCTCCATATGCACCCAAGGTAGCAGGAGTTTGAAGATTTTCCTAAGGCGTTGAAAGTGGCATGACTCCACCTCAAATGCGCCCATGAAGGATGCTCAAGTAGGAAAAGCCTAAGGCATGAGAAATGGAATGTCAAGGGGTAAAATGCACCCTTGACAAGAAGTAAGGGGAAGCATAAGAAATTTATAAGTCATAAATTGGAAGCATCACTAGAGAAATGTGTCCAAGGTTGAGGGCAAGATGAAAGAAATATCTAAGGCATGAAAAATGGAAGTAGCACCACTCCAAGTGCGCTCAAGGGAGAAAGAAGACTTGAAGAAATGCCTAAGTCATAAAATGAGAGCACACCCTGTCAAATGCGCCCAAGAGAGGAAAAGAAGTTGGAAAATGTCCCAAGTAAGGAAATGTGAATGACACCTCCCTAAATGCACCCACAAGGTGGCTAGAGGGTGAAAATATTCTACGACATAGAGAAAATAGAAGCTCACCCCCTTAAATGCGCCCTGAAAGAGATAGAAGGAATGAAAAGGTGCTAAGTCATGAAAATGAAAGAAGACCCTCCTAAATGCACCCATCATGGGGTAGGAAATGCACAAAATTTACTAAGGCATGGAAGATGAAGGCATAAGGGTCCAAATGCACCCTAGGATTCTCAAGTGGAGATTGTCTAAGGGGTGAAACAAAAGCACAAGAGGTGATATGCGCCCAAAGAAGAAGATGGATGAAGAAATTTATCAGGAATAAAAATGAGAGAGCACCACTCTAAATGCACCCTCAAGGTGGCAAAGTGTTTGGAAAGTTTATAAGGCATTGGAGTAAGATGCAAAGAGGTCAAATGTGCTCAAGAGATGGAAAAATGTTTGAAAATTTTCTAAGGCACAAAAATCAAAAGGGACCCTCTCAAATGCACCCAACTCAAGGACACAATTGATATTTTCTAAGGCATTTCAACTGAAACAAAAGTAGAAGGGGTGAAATGTGCCAAAGGTGAAATGAGTAAGATTTTGCTAAGGCATGGTAACAAAGCTCAACCCCTCAAATACGCCCATGATAAAAAATTATGAGGGAGGCAAAGTTTGCTAGAGAAAAATGATAAAATCTATCAGATCCAGGGATCAATTAGACCTTGGAAATCAGAACATGGAAATTAGGTAAGTGAAGTGAATTTATATTATAAGTGTTTTGATGCTCTTCTTTTTGTTTTTTTTGCAGGGTGAACATCGGGTCTAGAGCATGATGAATTGGGGTGAGGGAGCAAGTACTCTGGGACAACATTACAACCTTAGAAGGAGAAAAGTTACATGTTCGAAACTCCTCCATGATATCTCATTTGTGCCCAAACCATGAAGGGAGATGTTGGAAGAAATGACTAAGTGTTGGAATTTCTCCACAGAGACCTAATATGCATAATTCGCACAATCCAAGATGCAATGGAAGCAAGGAGGAAAATCATCATCAAGCAAGAGAAAGGGGTCATAGTCTTGGAGTTTTAGATTGAGAACACGCCTGCCATATTAGTTCAAGAAGTAGAAGCTATGATGATCAGATTGATCGAGTTTGCAATCAAAGAGAAGGACAATAGAACACGTTTCTAGATGAGAATATTCTAGAAGATAGTGGGAATTAAATGCTCATAGTGGTCAAAGGGAGAGATTGGGCATTTTGTGCTCATTTATTACGCCACTCCACTTTCTGGCAGTTTTTAGGGCAAAATATTAACTAGGGCTTATGTGGCTAAATCTGAGCCCTTCATTGTATTTGAATCTAAGTCATCCATTGGATTTGGCCATCTATAAAAGGGGCATCCCCGCTCATTTGTAATATATAGATAGATAGAGAATAGAAGATAGGATCAGAAAGTAGAGCATAGAGAGATTGATAGCATAACTTAGATTGAAGAGGAAGGAATTTTTTCAAGTTGAATGCTTTGTAAGAGATTGTTGTGAACACACCTATAATAAAAAGAGTTATCATTGCTTGTGGTTTCATCTTTTGTTGTGGGTAGCTAGCAAGATTTCTTTGTCCTTCCAATTCGTGTAGAATTTTAAAGTAAATCTTAAAGTAAAGTAGATATTAATTCATGCATGTAGATAGTTGTGGAATGTGGTGGTCAAATTGAGCAAGCTTCATTAGGCCATACCACTAGTAGCTCACTGATGGTGGGTTCGCCTTGTGTGGTCAACTAGAATATTATGTACTTAACTTCAATTATGACTTATATGTTGGTATGTGTTGTTGTGATGGTATCTTTACCTCAAGTTACTACTTTTAAGATTGCACCAGTTCTGTGGAAGCTATCCAAGGTAAGGCAAAGTAGAGCTTGGTTTGGGTTTGTAAGAATTGATCCCCGCGTCCCGCGCTTAGTGTAGACAGTAGCATTTATAATCCCTACGTCCATTTAATTTTAGTATTTTCTGGTTAGTTTAGGCAATTCGAGCTTCATTGGTATATCTTCTGAGTCTTGAGAGTCCTTTCTGAGTGAGCAATCATGTAAGTCCCCTTGAAATACCAGAAAATCACATCGAGCCAATTGAGTCTACGTCCACTGCATGAAGGAACCTTGGAGTTGAATGCATGATCTTTCACAATCTTCGCATGCAAGATATTTTGATCAAGAGAAGATAGAGTGACTGTTGGAAACTTTATTCTGTGTTGGTGCGGTCATAAAACACCCATCAATAGGTTGGAAGGTGAGGATGCAATGTTTATAAATGAGGCTCTCATAATAAGAGCTTTATAAGTCTAGTTAGACTACTACACATGCTCTAAGAAGAAGCTATTCAAAGCACAAGAAGTTTTCACAAGGCCTAAGGTGAACTTCAGGAAAAATTCAAGTCCTTAACCATCTCCCCCCGTATATTAAAAAATAGGGTGATATTGTGAAAAATAAAACAAAAGAGATCAAGGTCCAACCTCAAATATCATTGAACATGGTCAAACAACTAAATAAGGCCCCAAAAAATGTTTCTCTTTGGGATGTATTGTCAATCCTAAATTGAAATATCTACTGTGTGAGGCATTAGAAGACCAAAAAATACCTGCACAAAGTAACCCACAATCGAAGCCAACACAAACCAAAGAGAGAGAGGCTAGCAAAAATGCACAGTCCCATGTGACATCTACATTCGTTAATACCAAAGCAGGGGTAAGTAAAAATAAACCCAACCCTTTCTATTTAACTCTCATTATTGAAGATAAGTTGTTGCATAATTCCATAATTGATTCTAGCACCACCACTATGGTGATGCTTAAAAAAATTGCAGACACACTATGACTTTAGTATGAACCATTGGATAAAAGAGTAATATAGTTAGATGAGAAGAAAGTTCAGATTGTAGAGATCATTAAAGCTCTTCCCCTAACCTTGTATTCTTGTCCTAGTATCATAGTGCACCAAGAGGTGGTGGTCATTGACATCCTACCGATCTTTGAACTATGTTTGTCAAGGGATTTCACAACCAAGATAAGATGATATTTGTCTTTAGATTGGTCTCATTTAATCCTAAGAACCAAATACAACTCAAAAATGAAAGTGCTCTTTGAGCCATTACACTCAAAACATAATGTGGATGATTCCATGATGAATTTTGAGGTGACACATATGTCTTTCTCAAACAAAGAGATGTATTGTGTGAAAATGTTAGAAGAAGAAGGAATCCCTAACACGAGGACTTCAAAAGAGGAGGTTCTTATTAATGAGTTTATGAAGAATGATCCATTCGAGAACTTTAATGCCACTAGTTTCAAGACATGTGATTCATGATGAGGACCAGGTCATCCGCGAGATCACAAAGAAGAAAGAAGATTAGAGAAAAGAACCTAAAATTTATTCTAGTTTTTGGACCTTGCACTTTGACAGTGCAAATGCAAAATTGGCTCCAAGGTCGACAGACGATTGATATATCCTTCCGGGAAGGAAACCCTAGGATCTTTCCACTTCTATTTTCCTTGCAAAAATAATAATGTTGAATACAAGGCCTTGGTTCAGGGCCTAATCCTTGTTGAGTGCATGGGTGTGAAGCAACTAAAAGTGTTATGAGATTTCAAACTAGTAGTGAAACAAGTAAGAGAAACTGTGACCACCAAGAAAATTTGCATGAGATCCTACCGACATAGGGTGTGGGATCTAATTGAAACATTTGAATCCTTCAATATTTAAATCATACTAGGGTCAAAACATGTGAAAGTGGACATAATGGTAATGGTTGCTTTGTAATTCAACACGGTGACCAATTTGTTGATGAATGAACATACGGTGTGGGTTATTATCAGATTCACCATCTCAGACAATGATTAGAACTAGAAAGTGTTTGAGAGTGATGATTATATTTCCATGTTCCTCTAGTCGTCATGTAAGTTCACATAGCAACTACAACCAAAAATTGAGGAAGCCTGTGAAGATCAGATCATACAACTCAAGACCAAAAAAATTCCAAAGGGGTTAATCACCCTAGAGAATCTATTTGATTTCAATGATGCCAGGAAAGAAAAAAGGAAGTTTGTTGCAAATAAAAGTGATTACTCCAAACTTGATGTAGGAGGAAAAATAAAATTGAAATTTAGGAAAGAAGTTTCCAAAATGGATAAAGATCAATTGATATCATTCTGCAATGATTATGAAGGGGTCATGGCCTAGATCTCTAATGACTTGAAAGGATATGACTGTGAGGTGATCCAACACACGATAGACTTGGTTGAGAAAGCTAAACAAGTGCACCAAAGGCAAAGACCAATGAATCCAAAAGTTGAGTCTCTCATGGCTCAAGAGTTGATGAAACTGATTGATTAGAGAATCATACATCTCATTAAGCATTCAACATTAGTGTCCAACCTAGTCCTTGTGAGGAAGAAGAATAGTGAAATAAGACTACATGGATTTCAATGAATTGAACAAGGTGTCCTTGAAGGATCACTACCCCCTTCCATCCATGGAAAAAATCCTCCAAAAAGTTGTGGGCTCAAAGATGTTCTCTTTTCTTGATGGTTTCTTGAGCTACAACTAGGTACAGGTGAAGGAATAAGATCAACATAAAACCACTTTCACTAAAAAGTGGGGAACTTTTACGTATGCAAAAATTCCCTTCAGCCTCTCCAACATAAGAGATACTTTCTAGTGGGCCATGAACATAGCCTTCTAGGAGTTGATAAATATAATCATCCTCGTCTACCTATATGACCTCACCATATTCTCGAAGAAAAAAGAGGATCATTTCAATAATCTGGAGAAGATTTCTTAAAAGTCCCAAGATTTTGGGATATCTCGAACCCTAAGAAATATGTCTTTGGATTATCTCAAGGCAAGCTATTGGGATACATGGTATCCAAAGAAGGTATCTCCATTTATCTAGAGAGACTACAAGATATTTAAGATTTAGACAAGGGAGTCCAATATTTCCTTGGAAATATTAACTTCGTCAATAGGTTTATATCTGAATTTGTAGGGTTAGTGAGGCCCATCACTCTATTGCTGAAGAAAGATCAGGCTTTTAAATGGAATACAAAAGGGAGGGTAGAATTTGAAAAAATTAAATATGCAATATCTACTGCTCCTGTGCTAGTCAATCTTGACTTCTCCAAGTCTTTCATCATGTATGTTTATGACAGTGAACATAGCTTGGTAGTTATGCTAACTCAAAAAGAGGATGAAGAAAAAGGTGAGCACCCCATTTCTTTCTACTCAAGAATGTTGTGAGGATATGAAACTAAATATAAATTTGTTGGGAGGTAGGCCTTTGCCATCATCAAAGGTCTCAAGAATTTTAGGCATCGATATCAGGAAGTAAGATAATGATATATGTAGTGCACCCCAACGTCAAAGAATATGCCATGGAAGGAGAAATCATAGAGAAAAGGGCTAATTGGATCACTAAGATCCTTGAATACGATGTAAAAGTTAGACCAGGCAAGGTTATTAGAGGAAGGGGGATTTGTGAATATTTGGCACAATATGTAGACATCCCAATAGAGGAGCAAGATACACCATAGTGAGTAAATTGAAGTTAATGGGTCTTGGGTTACCAACAAGACCCATTTTATAGAAACTAGTCATTACCCAGACAACCTTCCCATGTATAAACAAAGGTTTTATAGGCTTCAAGGAGCTACTTATACATTAGTTCAAGGATTCCTTTTCAAAAGGAACTTCAATGGGATCCTCCTTAGGTGTGTCAATGAACAACAAGTTGGTAAGATCCTTCAGGATATGCATTTCAGCCTAGCGGGTGGTCATTTCTCAGTAAAAATAATCGCCATTAAGATCATGCGCATTGGTTACTATTGGTTGACCTTGTTTTCAGATTGCTTTCAAGTAGTCAAAAAGTGCTAGAAATGCCAAATGTTTGTAGGAAAGTGAAAGAATTCAGCTATGCTATTGAACTTGATCATGACCGATGAGCCTTTTTCATAGTGGGGATTGGATTTCATTGGGATGATCAATCCTATATCTATCAGAAGCCATAAGTGGATACTTATAGTCATAGATTATTTCACAAGGTGGACAAAGGCCACTCCTTTAAAGGAAGCAACCAAAAAGGTGATCCTTTTCTTCCTAAAGGAACTAGTTACAAAGTTCGCCCCCTAAAAATAATATCTAATAATGTGAGGGCCTTCTTGGGGTCAAGGATTTCAAAATTTTCAATTGGGAATGGTATTTTCCTCGAAACCTCATCCAACTACTACCTGTAAGGGAATGGGTTGGTCAAATCAACAAACAAAAACCTTCTAAGGTTAATTAAGATGATGGGAGTTGATCAACAATGGGAATGACATAAGCATTTATGAACAACACTATGGCCCAGCCAGATAACTCCCAAGAAGATCTTAAGGATTTCCGCATATTAATTGGTATATGGGAAGGAAGTGGTGATACCCATTTCAATGGAAGTCCCTGCTTTATAGTTATTAAAAGCTTTTGAAATACAAGAAAATGGAGCTATAGAAGTCAGGTTGGCAAAGCTGCTAAACCTTTAGGAAGAAAGAGAGATGTCCAAAAATGCTATGATTGATTTCTAGTAGGTGATAAAGAGATGGCTTCACAAGAAATCCTCTAGCCTAGGTTTTAATCCTAGAGATTTGGTTTTGAAATATGAGGAAAGGACTCCAAGGCTAGGTCAACATGCAAAGTTTGATTCATTATGGAGAGGACCCTTTTATATTATTGGAAATAGGCTTGGTAATTCATTCGAGTTGGAGGATGAGGAAGGAAATTCCTTAGAGATTCTGGTTAACAAGATCCACTTGAAGCACTTTAACTAAGTTATCAGCTTCCCTTGTATATATTTAGCTAGTGTTCCTTTTTCACTGTTGTTCTCTTTTTGGTAATAAATATCGTCGACACAACTTGCTGCCATCCCTTTTGGCCATTACCAAGTGTCCACTCCTTGGATCCCCTCATTTTAAAAAATTGCATGAAAGATAGTTATATGCCCCCTCTCTCTCAGTAATTAATACTTAAGGCCTCCCTAATTGTACAACTTCTTGGAAAAATCTTGCCAAATATTTTAGGAAAGGCTCCTCGGGCGTGGCACTGTCCTTTTATTAATGAGAAACAAATCTCAAAAATATACATAGTAATTACATAAAAGGTAGTAATCAATAAATACCTTACTCCTCAAACACAAAACTTTAACATTCTAAAATTTTGTGAGAACAAGTCCAAGTAGAATACCTTTAGCAAAGAGTAAGCGCATAATTGAGTGCAAAACTGTGATCAAAATTTAGTAAGAGTGTTTCAAAAGAACAAGGAAGAATATTTTGAATAAGGAGAAGATATGGAGCCTTCTAGGTCCTCATCTAGGTGCAAGTGTTCAAAGAAAATAAAATTTCATAGAGCGACAATTCATGGGGAACTTCCTCCCCAATTCATAGGAAGCAAGTCATTTGCTTCTACGACTACGCCTCTGAAACCCCCCATACCATTCATAAAATGTGTTACAAAGGGATCTTGCAGGGATAGTGCATTGGCCTACCACTGTGCAAATTCGATCTTTGATCCTAGATTATCCAAAATCCCAAAGGGGCTTAGAGAATTCACTTATGCCTGCATGCTTATAAAGGCCCACAAAAAAGATTTTGAGTCTTTCAACTTCAGGAAATGGAGCTCTACCTTAGAAAAATATATGGTGCCTCTTGTACATTCATGCTTAAAACTTATTACTCTTTGTGCATAGAGATATGACACAAAGGAAGGCATTATTTAGGGCAACCAAGTGAACATGTGTTGGATATTTTCTAGTGTTTTCATTGATGTCAACCCCTAGTGTGTATGTGTTATGGTTTGATGTTACATTGATGCCAATTCCTAGTATGGTTAGGGAGATTCTTGGAGATTGTTGCACTATGTTGTCATTAGTGTTGTGATTTAATGTCAACATTTAGTGTAATGTTGAGAAGGTATTGTAGATAGGGATATTGTTGGTGTTGTAGATATGTTGAGTGGGTGTTTGTGGTGTTGTAGATATGTTGAGTGGGTGTTTGTGGTGTTGCTGATGTAGCTGGTTCACTTGGTTTCCAAGTGATTTTGAGAAAATTTGAATAAAAGTGTACAATGTGATAGAGGTGTGTTCAATGTTGTGCTCTACATTTCTTCATGGTTGAAGATATGCTTGTGTGGTTTGGACATGTTGATTAGAGGTGTTTAGAGGTGCTATATCCAAAGTTTCAAGTTCTAGATCATGCAACGGTCAAAGTTGTGTTTGACAATACATCTACTTGTGTAGAAGGTTGGCTAGGAGGAATGGATTTTCTCTGTATTTCTCTGCATTGTGGTTTCCCATCTTGCGGACATGGGAAAGTGATAATATTTTTTGTTCCTACCTTTCCCTAGAGTATCTAGTGTTCAATTTTTTCGCAAGACTAGTAAGTGAAATGTATGTCTGTGGCAGTGTGGTTGGTCGCACATAATGAAAGTGTTCTTCAATTTCAGGTGGTTGTAGCAATATTGTTGAATATTCTGATGGTGTTGGAATATTCTTGGATGTTGTGGAATGTTTCTATGTGGTACATGTGGTATTTTTGGACCTGGAGAGGTGTGTCTATGGTCACTTGTTAGTATTAGTAAAGGTTTGGCCGATCTGGTGTGTTAGTGCTAATTATGGAGGTTGTTTGTTGTTTGTGGAAGCATGGAAAAGTGTGTCAATGTAGACTTGAGTCCTAGTTAACCCTTGGTGTAGTTTACCTTCACTTCTTTCCACCGTGAAAGTGTTTGGTGTTGGCCTATTTAGTGGTTACATGTTTGAGGTGTATATTGATGAGTTAAAATAACCTCATCAATATAAGTGACTAAATACCCTTCCTCATATTCTCCAACCACCTTTACTATGCCAATTAGTTATCTTTAGGATTAATAAGTGCTTTCTTTTTATGAGAAGTTGTACAAACTTTATTTTCTAAAATTACTTGAAATAATATAATCTGCACTAACTTAATGGTTTAGTTTTTGAAGAAATCTATAGGTTTTCATGCATATTCGGTCATCATGCCCGCTAGAAGGATTCAATGTAAACTCCCATATGTTTGAAGATTCAACGAAGACTCCATGTGGTTGAAGACAAGCACCAGAAGTATAGGCGCCAAAATTCTAGGACACATGATGGGTTGAGTTTTTATAGCAGTTTTATTATTTTATGTTGAAGACTTTATGGCTTACTTTAAGCCTCTTTAATGTTTTATGTATGGACTCAAAGTTTGTTAGTTTGTTAAGATTAGTAAAGACTTTTTTAGTGGTACTTTCTACCAGCTAAAATTTAGGATTCTGTTAAACAGTTTTTGTATAAGTGTGTAACTTTCAGAAGTGATATACAAGAAGAAGAATATTGTTATGATGTCGTAATAAATTTCTGAGCTATGTTTCTAAAATACATTGTCAATATGAATAAAATGAGTTTTGCTTTCTTCATTCTGAGTTGTTGAGTATTGTGAATGGAATTGTTCTGGATGGAGTAATTATGGAGTTGTCAAGTTTATGTGACCTAAGATAGACATAGAAGCACTTGAGAGCTAGCCACTCGAGGGATTGTAGGAGTAGATAGATAAGTATTTTTACTTTTAAAACTTTGTTACTTCTATTTTGTAAATGATAAAGTGTGAATTAGAGTTTATTTTCAACTCTGTTAATTAAATTTTCAGTGCACCTACCCTTATTGTTAAGTTTCAAGTTGATAGGTTGTTTTTTGTTAGCTGGTAAGTTTGTTAATCCATTGCTAGTTAAATGTTTCATAGTTTATTTACATGTTTTTCTTCTTCAACAATTTATATGCTTATTAGTTTAATCATTTTGATGCTTTCTAGTTTAGTTGTTATGATTTTTAGACTAATAATTTTCAGCTTTCTAATTTATTTATTTCAAAGCTTTCTAGTTTAAGTTTTATTTTAGTTGTCCCATCTACTTAGAAAATTTGAGAGAGATAGTTGAGGAGTTCCCTATTGTATACAACCTTGAACACTACCCGATTGATATTTGATGCACCTTTCAAACTAAAGAGATAGGACCTAATGACATCCTATCACTGTTTGGTGTTGTTGTGGGGACCATCCTTTTCTAAGTGTTAGTAGGAGATACCTTGAATACCTCTTTTAGAAACAAAAATAGTCCTCAGGCTTCCTTTTTTGCATTGTTCGGAAATAAGGCCCCCATGGAAGATTCATACCAAGAATCCCCAAAACAACGTACCAACCACAAGTAGGGAAGGAGAAAACTCAGCTTAATAACTCTTTGAAGAATTGATTGACTAGGATCAACTTGAGACCTTCCCATATACTCCAGAAAGAGAAAATATAGTTGTAAAGGAGCATATTCCTCTCTAAAATCTCGAGCCTCACCCATTTGATTTTTTTTTTGAAGAGGAATGAATCCCCTTCAACATCATGGGGGACCATAGAAATGCTAACACTAACCCTCCACCATCACCATGTACATTCACTTATCCTATTGATATCGATGCAGATGACGACACAACTATGAAAAATATTTTGCCAGCTTTCTTGCCAGCCTTATGAGGACCCTGACCAGTTTCTATTTGAGTTTAAGGTCATGTGTCAGACATATGAATACAAGAATGATAACCAGAAACTAAAGATTTTTACCTCTACTTTGAAGGACTTAGTAATGCATTGGTTCATGGGGCTAGCCTAAGGATCCATAACCTCATGGGATGACATGGATTCTTCCTTTTTGGATAAATACCAAAGCTGCTGTAGAGTTAGCGATAGGAAGGAAGAGTTGTTCAAACTAAGGCAGAACGAAGATGAGAGTCTAGAAAACTACCTAGATAGGTTTGTCTTCTTATCTAAATGATGTGGTAGAGAAGCCATAAGTATTGAGATTTTAAAGACCATATTTCTCAAAGGTCTTGATGAGGATGCTCAAAGGAGCCTGGATTTAATGGGGAAAGGAGATGTGTCCCAACTGTGACTTGATGAAATCACTGAATTATGTCAAAAATTCTCTCATACTTGAGGAGGGATCCAAAATTCTACCCTTTTCAAAGGTTCCAATGAGATAGGAAAACTACGTGAGGAGATAACCAACCTTAAAACTAACATCCTAGTTCAGTTAAATACCACGTTAGATGGAATACAGGCTAAAATGCAAAATCCGAAGACCTTATCCATCTACTACCTTAGGTGTCGGAATAAACATCTGTTAAGGGAATGTCATTTGGACAAAGTTGAAAGAATTATTGTTTGTCAGGTTTGTGATAAGGACTATCCCACTGACCAATGTGAGCTTTTGAATGCCATTAAGAACTCCAAGAAAAGAACAACCCCGGTTGAGGAAGAGATCAACTTTGTAAATCAAAGAAATAGAGGGAGTTTTTACTATGGCCAAAATTAAAATCTTGCCTAGAGACCTGAGAACAACTAGAATAATAATCAATGGGCAACACCTTGGCCTCAGGATCCACCTCAAGCACCACCTAATTGGGGAACTTGCCCTTGGGGACCACCTAAATGGGAAAATTAGTCATGGGGAAACCCTCAATGGCCTAATCAACCTTAACATTAGTGGTATCCTCAAAATTCTTCTCTTAAATGGAATCAACCTCAGAATCAATTTGACATTGGTCCCAGGAGGGGCCCAATCAATAAAAAAATATCTTACCACCTCCCCAGAACACCCAACAAACTGAGCAAGTTAATCAACCCCAACTTCCGACGCAACCTGTTCCAAACCCAAAGAACAATAGTCAAAATTCCCCAGTGTATTCTATCGAACATGATAATGTTACTAGACTTAACACCATACATTATGGAAATCTACAATTAAGATCTAGAAAAATATTTCAGCCACCGACTATTGTTTAGATATTGGATGAGCCTATTAAGAAATCTGCTGAGGCCACTAAAACAACTCCCATATCTGTCAAACAATTCCCTTAAACTACCAAAGATAAGACCTTCCCACCACCTTTAACTAGAGATTCCAACCTACCTCAGGAAGGGGAGGGGCAGTCTCCAACTGAATCTTTAAACAATTCACCTGCCGAAAAAAAACCCAAGTGTCTTTTCCAGAGTGTCTTAAACCAACCACTGTGAAAGGTACTCCAAAAATTCCCTCATCCACTGAAATTGTGTTGATACAAGAAATCAAATAGTTGCAAATTGAGGTCCCTTTACTACTAGCCATTAAGGAGATTCCTGAGCTAAACCAATTGATCAAATAGTTGTGTATTAAAAATCTAGGAAGGAAACCAAAGAAAATAAACACTGTCCACATAAATAGTTATTTGGCTAACTTTTGGCTGGAAAGACTACTGCTCCAAAATATGATGATCCAGGTAGTCCACTGATAACGGTAACAATCAATGGGGTGGCAATACCTAATGCATTAGTAGACTTGGGAGGATCCATTAATGTAATGATTGTTGATGTAATGGAAGAGTTAGGGCTCACTGACTTATGCCCCACAACTATAGTATTATAGATGGCGAATCAAGACATAACCATTCCCAAGGGTGTCCTTGAGAATGTTCTTGTCAAATTCGATGGATGGGAATATCCTATTGAATTTCAAGTAATTTAGTCTCTTACACCAAAATATAGTTACCCTATAATCCTAGGGAGACCATGGCTAGCAATGGTTGCATCCAAAATTTACTATAGGGAGGGAGGAATGACCATTTCACATGGTCCAAATAGTAAAAAATTATTCTTGAATCCTCCCGCCAAGCCTGTTGAATTTAATAAAGTCTGGGTTGATGAAACAAAAGGTCCCAACGGATAGGAAAATTTAGCTTCACTGGCCATGGTAGTCATCAAACATCATGGTGAAGAATTGGAAGACGAATTAGAAAAAAAATGGAAAATCTCACCATGGATTCAAGTGATGAGGAGATGTTGGACATAGAAGAAATCTTAGGACAACCCATCAACATAGGCCACACTGAATTCGATAGTACCAGTTTCATGGGATTGCCTTGTCCTCTAGCGAATATCATTCCAAAAATAGAATATTTCTTTGAAGATATTACCAGACTTCATAGGACCATACCTCATAGCTACCCCCTTAAAAATTTGACAAGATTGATGTATACTATCACATCCAACCATTTGGGTGTTAAATCCATTATGTTGCTTTCAGGAAAAACTTTGAATATCAACAACTGGTTGACTGAGCCGGAAGAACATAAAATGTTTGATGTCCTAGTGAATAGATCTAAAGATTTTTCTTGGGACTACATGGATATGAGGGGAATACACCCAAGTGTGTGCACCCATCATATCTACACTGAGAATGTTTGACCTGTTCGCAAACCCCAAAGAAGACTCAATCCTGCCTTGAAAGATATCGTTAAAACTAAAATTGAGAAGCTCATACAAGTGGGGTTTATTTATCACATTTATGATAGTAAATGGGTTTCACTATTTCTTGTGGTTCCCAAAAATAATGGGAAGTGGAGAGTATGCATAGACTATAGGGAACTTAACAAGGTGATCCACATAGATTATTTTCCCCTACCATTTGTAGACCAGGTTCTGGATAACTTGGCTGGGAGAAAATATTTCTCATTTCTAGATGGATTTAGTGGGTACAACTAGATACAGGTAGCAAAAAAAGACCAAGATAAAATGACCTTTACATGTCCATGGGGGACATTTTCATATAGATTTATCCCCTTTGGGTTGTGTAATGCTCCTACAATGTTTCAGAGAGCCATCTTGGCTATATTTGTTGAGTTGGTGAATGAGTGTGTGGAAGTGTATATCGATGATTTCACTGTGTACGATTCAACTTTTGATGAAGCTCTTCAAAGTATAGACAAAGTGTTGAAGCGATGTGAGGATCATCATTTGTCTCTAAGCCATGAAAAATATCTGATAATGGTAGAACAAGGAATTGTGTTGGGACATCACGTCTCTGTTGATGGAATAAAAGTCAATCCTAAGAAAATTGAGGTGATACAACAATTGGTCACCCCAAAAACCCAGATTGATGTTAGAATTTTCTTAGGGCATGCCAGATACTATAGAAGATTTATAGAAAACTTTAGCAAAATTGCAGCTCCTATGTTTTCTCTTCTCCAAAAGAATGTGGAGTTTACCTAGACATCTGAGTGTCATTCATCATTCAAAATCATCAAGGAGAAGCTTATTTTGGCTCCTATCCTTCATGGACCTAATTGGAACTTATCATTCCATATTTATGCTAATGCATTTGATGATGCTATTGGATCGGTATTAGGACAACAAGATGAGAATGAAGGGAAGTATGCTATATACTTCATCAGTAAGAATCTGGCTCTAATAGAAAGGAATTATACGATGACAAAGAAGGAATTCTTAGTAGTAATACATGCAATTAAGAAATTTCGACACTACATTACAAGATATAAAGTAACAGTGTACATAGACAACTCAACCATAAAATACCTCATGAATAAACCTGTAGTGAATGGGAGGATAGTCAGATGGTTGTTGCTTCTCTAGGAATTTAACGTGACAATTGTTGACAAACCATGGAAATTCAATGCCATTATAGATTCCTTATCTCAAATTAAACAAGATGATGGTGAATGTGCTCTAGTGCAGGATGAGTTCCTAGATGAGAATCTGTTTGCTATCTCTACTAAAACTCCTTGGTTTACCGATATTGCCAACTACTTGGCCACCTCAGAAGTACCACCTACTTTTACATCTAAACAAAAGAAATGCCTTATAAGCGAAAGCGCCCATTTCAAATGGATTAATGGGATCCTATCTAGATCGAGCTTGATATGGTTCTACGATGATGTGTTAGGGTAGATGAAACCTATAGTATCTTAAGAGCTTTCCACGATGATCCTTCTAGAGGACATTATTTTGCAAAGATAACATCCCATAAGATCTTAGGTGCAGGATACTACTGGACCTCTATGCATAAGGATGTCAAGAAATATGTCCACCATTGTGATGAATGTCAAAGGGTAGGGAGACCAAAAAAATCTAATGAATTCCCCTTCAACCCTAGGTAGTCCTTGAACCATTTGAAAAATGGGGATTGGACTTTATCGGTCCAATAGATCCGACTTCACAAGGGAAAGAGCACATTTTGGTCTGCATCGATTATCTAACTAATTGGGTAGAAGTTCAATCTCTACGAGTTGCTAGGGAGGAAAAGGTGGCTAATTTCCTCTATAATAAGATTTTCCTCAGGTTTGGAGCTCCTAGGACGATTGTTACAGACCAGGGTCCTCAGTTCATGTCTAAGGTTCTGTTAGCCTTCACCGACCATTTCCAGGTTAGTCATAAGAAATCATCACCCTATCACCCTTAGGCAAACGGTTAGGTAGAAGTTACTAATAGGGAGCTCAAAAACATCTTAACGAAAATAGTATCACTAGGAAGAAACAACTAGGCTAGGAAACTACCTGAAGATGTCTGGGCTTATAACACGACGTGGAAGTCAACCACTGGTTTTAGTCCATACGAGCTGGTCTTTGGAAAGAAGCCTCTCTTACCCATTGAATTTGAACTCCAAACATTGAGAACAACCATGGAGTTAGGTATAGATCTTAAATGAGCCTAGGTAGAGAGAGTCTTGCAACTTAGCAAGTTGGATGAGCTTCATTTGGATGTTGTCCATCAAACTAAATTGGTGCAACAATAGTGTAAATTCTGGCATGGCAAGCATATTAAGGAGAGAGAGTTCCATAATGGGGATTGGGCCCTGTTATTTGATTCCAAATACAAAGATCACCAAGGAAAACTCAGAACTCATTGGCTCAGCCCATATGAAATTTATGAGGCATTTTCAAATGGATTGGTACAACTGAAACCCATCGATGGTGATACCTGAACCCTCCAAGTCAATGGACATCGATTACACATCTACCATAAACTATTCAATAAAGAAGAATTCACAAAAATGGTAGAGATGCAGGGATAAATCTGATGCATTGACTCTACTCTTCTAGAGTCAATATAGTTTTAGTTTTGCAATAAATAAATAAATAAATAAATAATAATTAGCATGTGTATAATTTTTCTTTCAAAGCATTTCTTTCAAAAAAATTGATCTCTTGGACTTGGATAAATTTCGTCTCTATTCTCACAAGACTTCATTTTTCCTTAGAAACAAATTCCAGTGCATCTTGTTGCGGTGCTCTGAAACTTGTCAGTTCGGTTGCTGCGGTGCTCTAGAACTTGTCAGTTCGGTTGCTGCGGTGCTTCGGGACTTGTCAGTTCGGTTGTTGTGGTGCTTTGGAACCTATTGGCCCTATTGTTGCTATGCTCCAGAATTGGCATGAATTTGGTGTCATTTCTTATTTTGCTCCTACATTTTGGTACATCTCTCGAGATGCTCTAGAAAGTCAAAATCCAAGTTGTACATTTTCCTTCCTTCTTTTGTTTGCATCTTTCAACGATACTCTAGAAATTTTCTTGCTGCATTCTATTAGGAAATTTAGATCATCTCAAAAAGAAATATCTAAGAACAACAGTTCCTTCGGTGATTTTAATTTCTTCAAATTTCCTCAAAGACATGACTACTATTCCATAAAGCAAAAATTGGCACAAATGATTTTCCATATTGACCCTTCTGAGAAAAGCACATGAAGACATTACTAGATTCAACACTATGCACAGATTCAAACTACAAAATCAACCAACATGAAAGACAAACATAAGTGAACATGCAGATTTATGAGGGGAAAACCCTTTCGGGTAAAAAAACTCCACACTCCGAAAGATCGAGCCATTGTAGTATTCAACAATAAACAAAGGTACAATACAATCTCAGGCTCATAGCCTTTATAGGAGTTACATCTTGTTTCATCTGGAGAATACATGCAACACCATTGATCAAAATCCTTGCATTATTACAGTACCCTCACATAACACACAATGCAGATTCATTTCATCTCACCAATCCACTCACTCAGCCAACTTTTCGGCCAGCATAGCCTCATAGCCTCTCAAGTTCACATTCTTCTTCATTCTGTCTCACACTAGCATTCTCCCTATTACAATGCTATGTACAACATACAGTTAAAATACTCACATATATAAAATTCCATGTTGAACCACACATTCGGTCGAGCCATTGATCAGTTCATTTCCTGTACAAAACCATTGGTTCAATTTCCCTTTAGATCAATAGTCATTCTTTCCAGTTATGAACAGTTACGTCGAATTCAACACAGTCCACCAATGGTCAATCTTCATTCACTATCATGTCCATCAGCATGACAGACACCAAGTCTCCCTGATGTCCCAAGAGAACCATCACATCCATGAACTTCGCCAAGAGTCACACCAAAGACCAACTGGAACAGACCATTGGCAAGAACAACACTATCAGACAAGAATTATAAAGTTGCACCGAGATCCCAAGTCATCTCGATGACCTTCAACTCACTGTAGTTTGAAACCTTTTGTCGAAAGGACTCACACCGATCCCAATCCATTGGTCGGACTTTAACCATCAGATGAGGATCTCAAAGTAGGGCCGAATTCATATGTCCCACCGATGAAGAACCATCGACAAGACTTATGCCGACCATATCCCATCGACCGAACTTCTATTGTCGGTCAAAAATTCCCAGGTCTAACCAAAGACCAAAGTTAGCCCGACCACTTGTGCATCGACAAGACTCATACCGATGAATTACATCGGCATGACCAACACCATCAGAGCAATCCTGAGAACTCATCCTGATGGACCATGTCACACCGACCAAGTACCATCGGCCAGACACACACTGAACATATCACATCGTCCAAAGATCCACTATTGGTAAGATGCATTCTGAAGTCTCGTGTCAGAATGACCATCTGTTCATCAGTAAGACATACACTGATTAGACCTATCGGCCAGACTAACACAATCGATTCAACATTCACAGGTCTACCCGAAGACCAATGTCATCCTGACGCAATTCACTTTGGCAAGAGTCTTCCCAACAGAACTCTTCGGCCAAACCACAAGCACTAGAGTGACATTCACAAGTCATCCCGATGACCAATATCACCCCGATCTGAACATTGGCCAGAGTCATACTGAAACTCATCCAAGCTACTTCGCATACATTCCTCAGATCGAAAAGAGTCTCACCGACAAATCTCATCAACTAGATAACTACTATCGATATGAAACAAGGAACTCACGCCAACAGTTCAAGTCACTTAGATAGTTCTCTTCGGAAAGATCGATCACATTTCACACCGATTCGAACACTTCAAGCCTTCAGGACTAAACAACTCGTCGGCAGGGTAGCTCAGGTGTCTCACCGATTTTCTCTTATAGGAGGTTCAGGTCAGCAAGATTAAGGCACATATTTCCAACACATTCTGGCTACATCTCTCACCGATGCTCCGAAATTTTGTTGTTCTTTCTTGCCGGCTACATCTTTTGACGATGCTTCGAAAAATTTTGGTCGTTGCTTCAGCTGCATCTTTCAACGATGCTTCGAAATTTTTTTTGCTATGTTCCGATAGTGTCCCCCACCGATGCTCCAAAACTTTTTCCACTTCACTTTCTGGCTGCATCTCCCAATGATGCTTCAAAACTTTGTAAATTATTTTTCTTTTCCAATTCTTTGACTTGTCTAAAGTTTCACACATGCTCATTACCTGAATTTTTTTTATTCACCTTGGAGTCCACACTATACATTTCCATTTTTCCCTATAATATCATATCCCCTCGTAATGAATAAAAATATTATGACAATATTTTTGTCATAATGAACTTTGTCATTAATTATTTTCCTGTCCATCTCATAATAAAACTGTCGCCACCCTCACAAAATTGTACAACTAACTTGTTATGTCAACAAAGGTAAGTGAAATTCAAGTTAACGACAAGACACAAGGTAAATAATATTTTGCTTAAAGTTAGTAATTATTTTGAATAAAGGTTAATTAATTGGCACGAGTCCTTTCCTTTCCTAATTTAGTAAATTGTACCATTGAGTGATCGCTTGAAGTATGACTACAATTGTGCATTTTCCCATGCATAACTTTCATAATTATACAATAGAGCTCAACTAAGACGAATTAATTATTTTCCTCCATTGGCTGTGTCAAGACTATATTCTCTTCCTTTTGCAATTCAATTGCTTAAACCAAGTATTTTTGAAGTATTTCTGCAGAATTGAGTAGATGAATCAAGGAAGAAAATATGGGAGGAGCTAAGAAGAAGTCTAAACCAACTTTGGCAGAAAAATTGCTAGCATTGGGCAACATTGCAAGTTTGTTTCAAAAATTAGGGTGGCTTCAATTCATCAAGAAGTTTGAGGGATATTCAGAGCAGCTGGTGAAAGAATTTGCAAAAAACTTTGCAGACGAGCAAACTATGGTACGTGGCAAGTGTTTCTGTGTAAGTTCAAAGATTATCTCTTGTCTCTCTGGTCTTGAGAATAGGGGTATTAATTTAACTAAAACTACATAAATTATTTATCAGAGGATGGTAGAACTGTTCCATAGGGAGGGTGAGCATCAACCTCTAGTAACTATAAGCACTAGGGGACAAAACAAAGGATTCCAAAGAATGTCCATTCCTAAACCCTGGAGAACTATCGTAGCTTGGATAATCAAGTACTTCACATGTGAAAGGAAAGTAGCTACGATAGTAGGTCCCCCCTTTTGATTGCTAAACCATTTGCGCCATGGTGCTGAAGAACCTTTTCTCAGGGTTAATGTTCTTGCATTTTTGTGTGATTCAGTTATTAGGATGATAGAAGATTATAAGATTGGTATAGGGCCGCTTAAGCATCATGGCCTAATTTAATTAATCTTCAAATACCATTTCCGCAAGAAACTGAAAAATAAGTGGCATAATTTTTTACAAAAAATTGAAAATCTGGATTCTGATAAACCTCTTTAGGAAGGAGAGTCATCAAAATGAGTGGTTCAATCTCCAGGGGAACCTTCCTCTGAGGCTCTAGGTGCTCCTCAATCTCATTAGATCTCAATTGCTCTCAGTGTCAATGCACCAAAAACCTTGCCTAATGTCTCAAAAATCCCAGGATAGCCATATGTAGAAATTGTACATTTTGAGGAAGAGGAACTTCCTCGCAAGAGGAAGAAGCAAACCAAAGGCACCTCAAAGAAAAACCCTCCTTTACAGAGAAGCAAACATCTATCTATCGAGTCTAGTGAAACTGTGTCTCTTGCTACATTGAATGCCCCTAAAAAGAAGAAACCTAGGACTAAAGATCAAACAGTGGAAATTGATACTCTGCCTGGTAAAGAGGAAATAATGGAAAGTGATTAACAGGTTGATCAATCTCCTAGGGTTGAATTGGAGAATCTGTCATCTCCAACAGAACAAGAAGAGAAAGGGGAAAAATAACCCCATTTTACAAATATTGAGGATGATACTGTGGGAAATTGTCCTCCTTTATTGATAAAATTGTTGAGTCAGGTTCATTTGATGTGTCCGATAAAGAGAATGTATTATATGCTGAGGATAATGTAAATTTAGAAAACCCCAATTTCCCTTCTTCTAGTAACATAGTGGATGAAGAATTTGAGCAGAGAAGAGTAGAACTAGAAAAATTGAATGCAAAAATTGTTGAATTGAAAGGTCAATTGCAAGAAAACAAGGAACAGATTAGTCAACGACAGGAAGAACTTGAGGCACATATTGCAATCATAGGAAAAAGGGATCAGGAAATTGTAAATTGAACAAAAAGACAAGATTATTGAACAATCACAATTTGAAATTCAACAAGGAAATGATAAAGATAAAAATCATGTGTCTTGTATATCTGAAAAAGATGAAAAAGTTAAAAAGTTGACAAAAAATTCATGCAATTGTTTTATGCTTTTGAGGAAGAGAGGAATAGATAGAAAATTGGACTGAATGCTTCTATAAGTAGAATTGTTGAGTTAGGGTAGGATATGTAGGAAAGTAACACTGAACCTATAATGGAATCCAAGGGAACATAGACCGAACCAGTTGTAACAGAATGGTTTCAGGTGCACATACCTCCATTACTCATGAAGTGGATGTACAGGTGCTACTTTCTGAGGGAAATGGCTAAAGACAATGCTCGGTTGAAAAAGGAGTTGGTTCTACTAAAGGAATTATTTGAAAGGGTTTATAGAGCTAAATAGGATGCTTGCTAGCTAGGTGAATTATTGTTGGCTTGTAGAAGACCATCCAGGTTATATGCAATATTTCTTAATGAACAAATTATCAGATGAAAATTACTTCAAATTTACAATAATCAGCCACACAACCTTGATGACAAGGAACTTGTCAAAATATTTGTAGAATCAACTCCAAATCAACAAGATATGTTGTGTGAATTATTTGTTCATAATTTACTTGTAGAAGATTGTACAAATTTTTATGTTAATTTCTTTGTTGGGGAAGTGCAATTGAGATCATTCCTTTCAACCATGCACAATCAAATTCAGTGGAAGGAACGGTCAAAAGAATATCTACAGGCTGAGAAAACCATTGGGCTGCAAATGGGACATCCACATAGGAAGCCTTTCACCTTTAAAGCACAATTTTTGGGTGTTAAGCTTCATGAGGTTATAAAACTAAATATAACAATAATCTTCAGCTGTGCTTTGGTCATTTCCAAGAACAGGGGCCAAAGCTCATGGGGAAAGCATGGAATGCATGTGAAGAAAGATACACCCCTCTTCCCATGTATCTCAGAAAAAGAGAGATAATATCACCTCTTAATATCAAATGGTCCTATAAAAGAGTTGTAACACTGGTTGATATCCTTTCACAATTGAAAATTGATTGGATTAGAATGAGGTATAAGCCTCCTCTGCTTCTTTCACCACCTCCTACCTTACATGTTAACACATATCAAAATAAAGACAATTTTGAAAGATGGAAGGCAAGGGTTACACTACATCAGGGTTTTCTAAGGGAACCCGAGGACTTTGACAGAGAGGCAGACAATGTGTATGATCTCAGTGTCGAATATGAAGAGCAAATCGGGAACAGAGGAAATACAGGTCAGGGGCCACAACAAAGAGCAAGAGGACCTGATCAAGCTTAGGAAGGGGAGGAAATGATGAGGTGAAAATAACCTCATCAATATAAGTGACTAAATACCCTCCTCATATTCTTCAGCCACCTTTACTTTTCCAACTAGTTATCTTTAGGATTAATAAGTGCTTTTTTTTTTGAGAAGTTGTACAAAATTTATTTTATGAAATTACTTGAAATAAAATAATCTGTGCTAACTTAATGGTTTAGTTTTTGAAGAAATCTATAGATTTTCATGCATATTCGGTCATCATGCCCACTAGAAGGATTCAATGCAGACTCCCATATGGTTGAAGATTCAATGAAGACTCCATGTGGTTGAAGACAAGCGTCAGAAATACTGGCATCAAAATTCTAGGACACATGATGTATTGAGTTTTTGTAGCAGTTTTGTTATTTTTTGTTGAAGACTTTATGGATTACTTTAAGCCTCTTTAATGTTTTATGTATGGAATCAAAGTTCGTTAGTTTGTTAAGATCAATTAAATATTTTTTTAGTGGCACTTTCTACCAACTGAAATTTAGGATTCTGTAAACAATTTTTGTATAAGTGTGTAACTTTCAGAAGTGATATACAACACGAAGTATATCATTATGCTGTCGTAATGAATTTTTGAGCTTTGTTTATGAGTTACACTGTCAATATGAATAAAACGAATTTTGCCTTCTTCATTCTAAGTTGAGTATTGTGAATGGAATTATTCTGGATGGAGTAATTATGGAGTTGTCAAGTTTATGTGATCTGAGATAGACATAGAAGCACCCGAGATCTGGCCACTCGAGGGACTCTAGGAGTAGATAGATAAGTATTTTTACTTTCATAATTCTGTTACTTTTGTTTTGTAAATGATAACGTGTGAAGTAGAGTTTATTTTCAACTCTGTTAATTAAAGTTTTGGTGCACCTACTCTTACTGTTAAGTTTCAAGTTGATAGGTTATTTTTTGTTAGCCGTTAAGTTTGTTAATCCATTTCTAGTTAAATGTTTCATAGTTTCTTTACATGTTTTTCTTCTTCAACAATTTATACGCTTATTAGTTTAATTATTTCGATGTTTTCTAGTTTAGTTGTTATGCTTTTTTAAAGACTAATAATTTCCTACTTTCTAATTTAGTTATTTCAAAGATTTCTAGTTTAATGGACTTCTACTTTAAGTTTTATTTCAGTTGTCCCATCTTCTTAGAAAATTTGAGAGATAGTTGAGGAGTTCCCTATTACATACAACCTTGAACACTACCCAGTTGATATTTGATGCACTTTTTAAACTGAAGTGCAAAAATATGTGAATGTGATCAAGTGTGGTGATCTAAGCACGACCTTAAATGCCTAAGGCTACCAGATGCAATGAGAATAAGGTGTCTACATTTTTTAGTGTGTTTGAAGTTGTTGGAGGTAGTGAGCTAAATGTTATAGATGGTGCAGAGTTGCAGTGGTGGATTTTTTCTTGTTGCTTTGAGATAGTGAATCTCTCTATGATAGTATTCTTCTATTCTTCTTCCTTTCAAACAATGAGTCCTTTAGATAGCGATCCCTTGGTAGTGAGCATTTATTCTCTTTTGGGCAGTGAGACCTTTCGATAGTGACCCTATTGTATTCAGTGTTTCTATTCACACATATGTGAACTAATCCTCATAGTGGTTTTTCCCTGATTAGGGTTTTCCACGTAAATATGGTGTTCTCTTGCATATGGTGTTGAATGTGTTTATGCTTCCTATGTTTAGATATTTTTGATGCTTAATAAGGATTTGTAAGTTAAGGATTAATGAGGGTTTGATTATTTTAATGTACAACTGATTCACCCCCTATCATTTTTACTGTGTGTCTAACAATTAGTACTAGAGTCGTGGTTCTTTGAAAGAAGCTTAACCACTTGAGGTAGGTCTGATGGTACACAAGAAGGGTGTCAAAGCTCCTATGTTTGATTAAATAAATTATGCTTACCAAAAATCCAGGATGGAATCCTTTCTTGTCTCACTAGGGTTTGGAGTCTGGAAGTCAGTTAAAACTGGATATAATATGCCTGCTAATAGTCTAACAAGTGATGATGAGGTCAAAGATTATAAGAATAATGAAAAATCAAGAAATCATATCTTGAGTGGTCTTTCTAATTTTGAACTTGGGAACATGATAAGTCTCAAAACTACTAAAGAGGTTTGGGTGAAGTTGCAAGGCATTTATAAAGGAGATGATAAGGTCAAGCAAGAAAACATGCATAATTTCAAATCCAAATTTGAAAACCTAAGGATGTCAGAAGATGAAGACATTACAACCTACATGCTCAGAGTAGATGAAGTTGTTAATGCCATCAATGATCTTGGTGGCTAGAAGAAAGTGAAGTGGTAAAAAAGGTATTGACAAATCTTCCCAAAACTTATAGTTCTAAAATTTCTACTATTGAAGAAGCTCATAATTTAGATCAATATTCTAGAGATTAGATGTTTGGTGCTTTAATTTCTTATGAATTGAATTTTTTTGGTCAAGATGCTACAAAGAATGAAATTTCCTTTAAAGTTAGAAAGATAGAGAAGGATGATGAATTAGATCCTAATGATCTTGATGAGGTGGACACAAATTTTGTAAGGAGATTGTAAAAGGGCACTAGAAAATACAGAGGTAAGTTACCCTTTAAGTGTTTCAATTGTGGAAAGATAGGTCATTATGCTTCTAAATGTCCAATCAAAGTTGAAAATGACAAACATAAGGATCACAAAGGTAAATATGTCAAGAAGGGTTATTATGTTGAAAAAGACAATGGTGTATCTGATGATGAGGAATCAAACTATCCCAATGATGAGAATGATGAATGCTTGTTTATGGATTTAAATTTTGGAACTAACTATACTAATCCTTAAAGATGTATGAAGGAAGGTGCTCCAAAAATAGGCCACATTATTGAAGGAACTATGTTGTCTACTTTTCATGCAAGAGAGGAGAGGAATTACTAGATAATTGATAGTGGACGCTCAAATCATATGATAGGTGACAAGAGTAAGTTTTTTAAACTTCAAAAGTATGACGATGGTCTTGTTAAGTTTGGCGATCATACTTCTGCTAGGATCTATAGAAAAGGTTCAATTAGTTTTGATGGAAAGCATAAAACATATGACGTTCTTTATGTCAAGGGTCTCTGGCATAATCTTCTTAGTGTAGGAAAAATCTGCAACAAAGGATACAATTTGGTGTTTCAGGATGATGGTTGTAAAATTAGAAAAGGAAGCTTCAAAACTTTGGTTGTTGCAAGTACAAGGACAAAAGGAAATTTTTATCGGCTCAAAGGTGGCGGTGTTAAGTGCTTTATGTCTCAAATCAATGAAAGTTGGCTATGTCATAGAAGAGTGGACCACATTAACTTTGATAACTTAGTGAAGATCAATTCTACCGATGTTGTGAGAGATCTGCCAAGGATTACAAATCCTATCAATGCAATCTATAAAGAATGTCAGTTTAGAAAGCAAAAAAAGAAGAGGTTCAAAACTAAAGAATATTCTACCACAAGACCTTTAGATTTGGTGCATACAGACCTATGCGGACCTACCAGAATAAGAAGCCTCAAGGTGATAGGTATTTCATGTTATTAATATATGATTATTCTAGAATGACTTGGGTGACATTTCTCAAAGAAAAATCAGAAGATCTAGATAAGGTTAAAGCCTTTAAATCTATGGTTGAGAATGAAGTAGATTTGAAAATAAAGTGCTTGAGGTCTAAAAGAGGTGGTGAGTTCACCTCCAATGAGTTTAACATTTTTTATGAAGATCATAGAATAAAGAGACAAATATCATCTCCTAAGACTCCTTAATGGAATGGAGTTGTGGAGAGAAAGAAGAAATATAATTCAGGAAGCAACAAGAACCATGATGAGGGAAGCAAATATATCGGATGTCTATTGGAGAGAAACAATTCACACTGCAGTATACATTCTTAACATAGGGCAAGCAAGAGTGAACAGTTCAAAGACTGCTTATGAGTTATAGTATGGTAAACTTCTTACTATGAAATATTTTAGAGTTTTTTGGAAGTAAATGTTATATTAGAAGAGATGAAGAAAACTTAGGAAAGTTTGATGCAAGATCTGATGAAGGAAGCTTCCTTGGATACTCTACAAAAACCAAGGCATACAAATGCTATAGCAAAATGTTGAAGAAGATTTTTGAAAGTGCAAGTGTCAAAGTAGATGAAGAACCGCATCAAAGTTTTGTGTTGATAGAAGGATATAAATATAATGAAACCCCTTTTAGTGAAGAAGAAAAAGAAAAAGAGATAACACTAGAAGAGGAAGAAGCTCTGAAAGGATCCCTAAGACTCCTAAGTATGTGTAGAAGAATCATTCTAAAGATCAAATCATTAGAGATAAAAGAAAAGGTGTGTTGATAAGAAGAAAAGCTGCTATGATAGAGGAACAAGTAAATTTTTGTTTACTTTCAGAAGTAGAACCTAAAACAGTAACTGAAGCATGCAAGGATGAGAATTGGATTTTTGTTTTGATCGGTAACATTGAGAATTTTTAGCTTGAGTCGAGCCAGCATGGAGGTCAATCAAGGGACTTCCTCCCTAGCATGAACACAAGTGATCAGTCCAATCTCAAGAGCGCGGTATCCCAACGAGAGATTGGAACAACACAATCCTAAATGCTTATTTCATGGCATGAATGTCATTAACAACCTCAACATTGTGATTCAAACTTGTGAGCAAATTGGAACAACAAAGGCATAGTGCAGCGATCACAATGGCCCAACGAAGGTTTGAACCTTGGTGGCCACAACAACAACACCACCACTTTACTATCACACTATGAGATGAACCCCATAAAATACACAATTATTAAGATTTTTATATATTTTTTAATAATTAACATTAATGTGTCATATTATGTAACAATTCTAATATTTTTAATTTTTAATTTGTATTTTGATTTTTTATTAATATTTTTTTGTTGTAAAAATATATCTTTAGCAAATATTTATGTTTATAATAATTTTATTAATATAAAAATTAAAAATATAATAAAAATATTTTAATGATAATTCATAAATTAGTTAAAAAAATTATTTATTATATGTTTTATTATTTTTTAAAATAATATTATTTAGTGAGTCTTAAATATACAATTATAATATCAATATAATATATATTTATAACAATATTATTAGTAATACACAAATTCAAAACTAAAACAATCATTTTATTATTATATTTATTTTATTTTAAAACTATTTATTGATATGCTTTTGAAAATTATATAAGTTAAATTATTAAAATAATTTTTAAAAATAATTATCATTGCATGTTTATGCTTTGACTTCTTATAATACATTAAACAATTATATTATAAAACCTACCCTTTTTTGGTCCATTAAGCTAAACAATTATTTTGTCCCACTAAGCTAAAATTAATAATTACTAATATTAATATATATGGTTGTAACTACTTTGTTCCATTAAGTTAGAATATAGGCATCATTATCCTACAATTTAAATTATAATGATTAATTATTATTTACATAATTTTAATAATAATTAACATATGAAATTTCTTAAACAATTATGTAGTTTTTTTATTTTTTATATATTAACATTTAGAAAATATAGGCATGCTATATCCTACACTAAGTTATTTGGTCAAAACTAAAATATTATAATTAAAAAAACTTACATTTAATAATACTATAATTAACCAAACTTACATTTAATTTTATTCACATTAACAAAACTTACATTTAATTTAAAATACTATAATTACAATATTATATAAAGGCAAGTACGTGGCATTGTTAATAATACTAATAGTGTTAATAACTTCATATCTCTAATTTTACTATATTTTTATTAATATTCTCCACATGATTTTATTGATATATTTTATCTTATTATTAATTTTCATATTTAAATAAGTAAATTGTTAATAAAAAATAAAATAAATAAATAATATTTTTTTCTTTGTCACTTTGCATTTTGTAGGATTTATGGTGTAGTATTTTAAAGATTGAAAAAATTATAATATAATAATAATTACATTGAGCGATTGTGGAGTACATATATCATGTAATGATCGTATTTACTAGCACTTGCACCTAAAGGAGGGTCAAGGATTACACTCAAAAAATAATATATGTATGCTAATATGTTAGAGAGTATGTGTTTGTGCATGGATGCGCTCCATATTCTAGTTGCATGTGGCTGGATTAAACAATTATTAATAAGTGCTAACTAATGGAATGAAATAAACTTAGAAAAATCTAGATTTTTATGAAATATTTGCATATAGATTTAAAACATAAAGCAATGTAAATGAAAAAAGAAAGGTGCTAAATCATGGAATGAAATAAACTTAGACAAATTTAGATTTTTTCCTCAAAGAAATTAAGTATTATATGATTGTGAAATATTTGCATACATATTTAAAACATAAAGCAATGCAAATGAAAAAAAGAAGTGTTGTCATCAAATTGACAAAAAATACTACAAATGGAAATAGAATGTTCCCATCCAATTGTCAAACCAATATTTATTCAGCTTTTTATGTGAGAAGTGAGATTTTGGAGGCTTTTACCATTAAACGTCAATTGGTTTACCATTAAACGACAATTGAAACTTGTTTTTTGACGACTCAATAGTGGTTTGTAGGTGTGAGGTTTGTTTTAGGCTCAAATATCACACTACATGTAGCCTATCGACTAAATAATAATAATGTAGAATACACATATTTTAAAAATCTAAAACTAAGATGTATTTAAAATATCTATAGCTATTTTATTTTATTTATTTTTAAAAAAGGGGTAATATTCAATCAAACAGAATGACATTACAATCAAGAAAATAGACCCCAGCAACAAGGTCCACCAAGAAAAACTAGCAGAGCAAATCAAGAACCACAAATATCTTCCAAGAATAGCATCTTCAACCTCAAAGAACATTTCGAGGGAAGATGCTCCAACCCATCAATATGCTAATTACCCCTATACTTAGAAGCCCATTTCACCAAATAATCAACAACCTTGTTCCACTCCCTAGGGACATGGAAAAAAGAAACTGAATCCAAAGAAGTACTAATCCAATGAATCTGTTGAACCACATAATCCAACAACTAATCCATCTCCTTCAATGATCTCTTATTCAACATAGCCACCAAAATATGTGGATTTGACTGACAAATGATCTTGTGCCATCCCAAAGCACATCCCTTTTTCTAGAGCTATAAGGATAGCTAAAGCCTCCATAAAGTTATTGCTTTGATGTCCTTGGAAAATGAAAAAAGAAGATGGCAGATCCTGAATTATCCCTACCAACACCACTAACTCTAGCATATCCTGGATTACCTCTGGAAGAGTCATCAATATTAATCTTCAAGACACCACAGGAGGCAATGACCATCTACCTTCACTCTAAATTTTCTTGTTGAAAGGTCGCTTTCCACTAGAACAAGGCTTTCTTGAGCCTCCACCAACTAAACCTAACCCCTATGTCACCACCAACTCGCCAGAATCTAGAGGGAAATCCACCTCACACCTAGCCTTGATAGTCTCTTGAATCATGCCAAGAGCCTGCTACCAAATCTGATGAGAAGCCAAACCCTCTCTCTTAAAGACCCTTTGATTCCTCTCCAACTAGATCTACCAAAGAATACACGAAGGACCTATACCCCATGCCACCTACAAACAAAAAGTCTTGGTAGGAGGCCTCCCCAAAGGCCTCCAAAACTCAACCAAAGATGAAGATGCACACAAGTCTACCTCCAAACCTCCCACCAATGGCACCAAATAATCTTAGAATAGCCACATTGAAGTAACAAATGTGAAGAAGACTCCTCACTACTCCCACAAAGAACACAAATGGAAGGCCCATGAAAGCCCCTCTTTTGAAGATTATCCCAAGTGAGGCATTCGTTCCAAACTACTAACCAAAGGAAAAAGTTGCATTTAGTCCATGCAAACTTATTCCACACATGTTTCCACCAAAGAACCTCTTCCCTCCATATTTTTGCATATCTAGTTCCTGATACCTAGCAACCATCGAGTAAACTCCCCTAGGATATGGACCGAAAGAAAAAATATCATTCCCTTCAAAGGAACTACACGCTCTACCAACCAAAATATGGGATAAATCTTCACGATCCTCCTGAGAACCCCCTGGAGGCCAATCCTAGACATCTTTCCACTTGAACACCTCAACTTGTCCCAGACTCTTTTCAACTTTAAAGTCTTCCACCCAAGATCAACCAACCTCAAGAAAGGCAAGACAAAGATTCTACAAATGCGGATATGTGGTCATAATTGGGGGATGACCATCCCAAGAGTCAAACCAGAAGAGAGCTTCAGAACCTTTATTACAAATCCAAAACAAGCCCTACTTGATTAAGTTAGCTCCCCTTTCGAGAGTATTCCAAATCATAGATCCTTTACCTCCCAAAGAGATTCTAGGCATGTCTTTCCTTTCCAATCCCCTCAGATGTTTTGAGGAAATAATTTTGCTTCAAGCTTGATCCTGATTAGTGCACCATCTCCATTAAAGTTCAACTGCCAAAGACTAAACAGTAAGGATGACTTACCACAAACCCAAACCTCGAAACTATTTTGGTCTACAAATATTCTCACGTTTGACTAAACTCCACTTTGAGGAGGCAAGATTATCGGCCCATAAATTGTCTAGATAAGGCCTCTTGTTCCTTAATGAAACTACCTAGAGCAATCTATACCATTCACCTATAAAGAGGGAGATCTTGAACCACATATTTTAATAAAAAACCTCTCCCAGCAGAGGACAACCACCTATAGGTCCAGTGAGTAACCCGCTCCCAATCCATTGACTAACCCACTCCCAAATTTTATCCAGCACATTCTTCCAAGTCCCTCTTGGCAAGGGGCCAACAAAGAGAGGGATACCTAAATACACAAAAGCAAGAGCACCAATCTAAAACCTCAAAACACAAGTTATTCTTAACTAAACATGAAGCGGGATATTAAAGAAGAAAATAGAGGACTTATCATCATTGATTTTCTAACTTGGAGCAACAAGATAGATATCCAAAGCAAGCTTGAAACTAGTTGCTTCTCTAATATTGGCAACACCCAACAAAGTTGTATCATCCACAATCTGTAAGTGAGATTGGGGAGGAAACCCATCACTCCAATTCCAACCATGAATAAGTCCATGCCCCACATGGGCTTTCAAGATTCTTCACAAGCATTCAACCATAATAATAAATAGATAAAGAGATAAGGGGTCACCCTAAAAAAGACCCCGAGAAGCTCCAAATAGAGAAGGTTCCCCGTTAATCAACACTGAATAAGAAGTATACATAACACAACTCATCACCCAGTCAATTCAACCTTCACCAAAACCAAAAGTAGTGAGCACCTTATGAAGAAAATCCCATTTAGCCCAATCATAAGCTTTGGCCATATCTAATTTAATAAACATAGCCTTGTACTTGGATACCTCTATAGAGTGAATAGATTTAGTAGCAATGACCACCCCATCTAGGATTTGCCTACCTAAAACAAAACCTCCATGTTCTTTTCAAAAAATATTGCTAAGCCATGACATAAATCTCTTTGCCATTAACTTAGAGATATCTTGTAAACCATGTTACACAGGGCAATTGGTTTGAACTGATCAAGAGAATTAGCTCCCTCCCTCTTAGGAATAAGAGCAAGGAAGGTAGGATTTGTTTCACTCAATATCTGTTGTCTACTCTAAGATTCTTAGACAATATCCAACATATCAAATTTGACAATCTCCCATAATTCCTTAAAAAATTCTATCGAGAAACCATCAGGTTTAGGGCCCTTTCCTTTTTCATCTTAAAAACTCTCTTCTAGCTTCTCCAACATGATGGGCCTAAGAAGCATTTCATTTGCCTCAGCAGGAACAATTAAGGGAATGTATTCCAAAATGACATTTTCTTCCACCAATGCAACAAAAGAGTCCTCCTTGAACAAAGAAGAATAAAACTGAATAGCTTCCTGTGAGATATCCTTAATCGAAGATAACTGCTGCCCATGGGAGGACATTAGTGAAGAAATCAAATTACCATGTTTTCTAGCCTTGACAGAGTTGAAGAAGAAAGTTGTATTCCTATCTTCCTCCTACAACCAGCCAATCCTAGACTTTTGTTTCCAAAAAATCTCTTCCCTCAACTCCCATTTTGTAAACTCTTTCTTGGCTTCTTCTTCTCTAAGGGATTCCTTGGTAATCCCTTGTGTTGGTTGAAAATTTTGTATACTTGGGAAAGCGTACAAAATTATGGTTTCAGCCATAGTACGTGAGATAAACTCTCCTATTTTCAAAGGGAAGGCTCCCCCTTCGCTTTCTATTTTACCAATTCAGAAATTAATTCTAGCTACAAATCCATTATAAACCTGGGTGAAACTCTTGTCTTGTTCTCTTTTTCCAGAAAAGACAATTATCCTTTTCTCTTATTTCAAAAAAGAATCACAAGTGAAAGCATAAATGATTAATGAAGTAAAGAAAGAAGCAAAGTTTCCATGAAGGCACAAAGTCCTCTATTTCTCCTCCGAGATGGGAAAACAAATCGAAAGCTCAAAGTCTTTGACAACTTACTCTCCTATCAACCTTTTTAAGATGGTTTTCTGGTAACCAAGTACAATATGTAGCAGCTCAAAGTCTAATTACATGATGCACTTTACATGCACAAACATAGAAAATAAAAGCAGCACAAAGTCTGCAAGTTACCCCCTTTGCTTGAGCATTCTATAATAGCTTCAAATGTGACAAACAACTCAAAGTCTGTTGTATCAAATCTGAAAACCAATCTAAAACTCCAAACGCATTAAGCAGCTCAAAGTCTGCAAAGTTAAGCTTGAATCCCTCTTGTATAACACCACAAAACTCACAATCAATATGTAGAAAATGTCATCACATAGCACCTTGAATCAACACAAAGTTTGAAAGCAATTTGCCTCTTTTATTGATTGCAATTTGATTTACATCTAAGCTCAAAGTCTTAGAGTGCACATACAAACTGGCAGAGTTTTGTTGTATTGCCAAAAGATAAAAATTACAAAGGACCTCCTCAAGTATTTATAGGAGAGAGGCCTTGAGAAAAAGGTGGGAGGATCCCAACTAACTGTAATTGACTTATTCAACATTACAAGTCCTATTGAAATTTGACTTGTAAGGATTTACATGTAATTATATTTTCCAACTTTGCAAGTGATATGATTACTTGCAATTACAATTTTCCATTTTACATGTAATTTGTCAAAACCAAATTACAAATACATAATTGAAACTATTTGAAGTGTCCAAAGACACGACTTGAACTACATCATCCTTGATTGGGTCTTCATGCTGTTGTTTGGAAAATATTCTTCCATCTCTGTCTTAAAAGCATTATATGCTCATCAAACATTCTTGTCACTTATTCAACTCCTTGTGTGGATTTGTCACTTTCCTAGCTCTTTAGACATCACTAGGACCGTCTTCATCTTCATAAATCTGTACTGCAACTTGATATAACTGCCCCTTGACATAGAACATCATATTTTTCTGTCATCAAGAGATCATGTTACTTGCAATTTCCTTGTGTGGCTTCATCATGTGGTTGTTCTTTCTTTGTATCATTCTCCAGCGTTGGAATTTGCTTGAAAAATAAGGCCCATGCCTTATATTATTGATTTGGTAGGTCATGTGTGCAAACAGGAGTAACGAGAATGAGACAAAGGGGCTGCAAAAGTGAGGCCAAAGCTCAATTTCGGGTTTTGGAAGGTTGACTACAATTTTTAAGTGCAAGCTAGGAAAAATAAGAAGGCATTTTGCTTAAAATGGTCTAAACCTTGTAAATATGGGGTCAAAACTCAGTTTTTGGGCAAATAAAGTATGGGCTTTTAGTCAGTGTGATGCCAGGAAGATACTAGCAAAATTTGAAAAATTTGAAAATTAGGGTTTCTGAAATCTATTTTTACTCAAAACCCTAAAAAATAGGAACTTGTCAGAATTGGTTGAAATTAATTTTGATTGGCTTATTTCACATCACGATCACAGTGGTGAAGTCGATTTCAGTTAAAAGTCAGTTTAAGGCTGGTGGGTAGTTTTCACTTTTTCAAGAGAAAAGTTAGGACCTTCGAGGTCATCAATGGCAGTTGACCAATACCAGGTATCAATATCTAAGCCTGAAACTCAAAGAAGAACGCTCTACGATGAAAGATGTTGAAAAATATGCTTTTTGATGGAGGGGATTTTTCAGATTGGCAAAAATAGACCAAATCGGGTTTTTTAAGCCTTTCAACAACTTTTCATTTTGACAATTTGGAAAAAATAGGAACTTTTTGACACTTTCACAATTTTCATTTTGACAAAATAGGAACTTTTGACAACTTAAGCAAAAATCGGGTTTTTTTAGCACTTTAACAATTTTGCTTTGACAAAATAGGAACTTTTGGCTCATTTAGCAATTTTAGGAACTTTTTGAAGTGTTAGCAATTTTACTTTTAGCAAAGTAGGGATTTTTGGCAACTTAAGCAATTTTAGGAACTTTTTGAAGTTTTAGCAATTTTACTTTTTCACTTTTAAGTGAAATCGGGATTTTTAGAGCTCATTGCAAGTTACTTTTTGAACATAACATGTAAAGTGAGTAAAAAGTTCCTACAACTTGTTATGAAGGCAAAAAGTTCCTATTATTGACTTGTAATGAAGCCTCAAAAACCCGAAATTGACCCAAAATATAAGAAAAAAATGACTCAAAGAGAAGGCAAATGAAGTTGGAATGCGATGAACTTTGGAGCAAAAATTGAAAATGACCCAAGGAATAATTTCCATATGTAAAATAGAGATTTTTCACCTCGTAAAGTGTGCCTTAACACAAAAAGATCCCTATTTGCAATGGTGATCAAAAATCCTGAAATTGGACAAAACAAGGGGAAAAACATGTCGAAATGTTCCCAAATTTCACACAAGGCAAAATAGGATGGATACCAAAGGCTGCACAATTCAATTGGAAAATTTTGGTGCCTCGAAATACGTGCCATAGAGATTTATGAAGAATTTTTTTTTCACATTTCATATGGGTTGTCCAATTTTGAGAATTCAAAAATTGAGGACAACACCTTGATCCCTATTTTTTCTAGTGATGGAATCCAAACGATGTCGGGCAATCGATTATGATACAAAAATATTTTCAAAACTCTATCTATTCCACTTCCTAAGTTGATACTTCGCAAACTAAAGTCTTTTAACAAAGGAAAACATAGCAATACCATGATTAGGTGTGCCATTCCTCCATTCCTTCATGATATCTTGCAAAGAATGCTCATGTAACAACATAAGTTGGAATTTAAAAGATGGGTTCTTAGAAAAGCTTCTCCCATTGACATAAAATTTGATAGGCCAATGGTCTGACCCTCTCCAATCCAAAATATCCAAACTAGAAAGCCATTTTCTACCAATCTAGAAGCTAGAGACTAGAAATCTATCCAGTCTCTCAGAGATAAAACCCTCCCCACATCTCCTATTAGTCCAAGTGATCACACCATGAGCTGGCTTTATATCTATCAAGTTTAGAAAATCAATATTCTCTCTAAAAATTGCAGATGAGGGATCAAGCCTATCCACACCTCCCCTTTTCTCCTCCAAACTAATAATATCATTAAAGTCACCAGCTACAATCCGCAGATGTAAAGGAGCTACAATCACACAAACCTAATATGAGCCAAAGTTGACACTTACCAGGAAACTCTGTTGGAGCATAGACATTAGCAAGCATGACGATTTCACCAGATTCAAAAGCTTGTAGTAGCCATGGATAAATAACTTCTACTAGCAATCCACTAGAGAGGAGAAATCTTGCACGAGTCACAGAGACAAGCAAATCCCTCTAGATCCACCCAACGCCCCAATACACTGACAATGACCCCTCCACCACACCTTGGAAGCCACATTAAATGTTCCATCCACTGAAAAATTAGTCTCTTGAATGAACACAATATCAAGAGAATGAAACTTAATCAAATCCCAAACAACCTTTTTTCTAGGGACCGTGCTATTCAAACCCCTCACATTCCATGACAAGACAATCATTTTTGTGGGTTAGAAAAATGGGAGTCAATGGTCTTAACTGCCCTCGTCTCCACCAAATTCTTCCCCATTACTTTAATTTTATTTTGATCTTTCTTTATCCCCACTTTGGAAGGCTTCTCTAAGCTTCTTTTTTTAAGGTTCTTTTATTGCAATACTAAAGTAGGCATAACTTTATTGCTTTTATCGGGTACCTGAGTCATAGTCTTGTTGCAAGAGTTTCACCCTTGGTTTCCTTGTGTTGTGCAATGCGACGCTTGGGTTCGTGACATGGCTTAATCGCCTTCTGTGGATCTTGGATCTTGTATAAATCTGGCAGTTGTATTGGTCATTGATAGGTCGATCTTTTGGTGTAGTGGCAACCACTTGTGCAACAATTGGTATTAGAGCCAAGGTAATAGGTTCAACCCCTCGCTTGTGTCGGAGGGGGATTGTTGCAAGAGTTTCATCCTTGGTCTCTTTGTGTTGTGTAGTGTGGCACTTGGGTTCATGACATGGCTTAACTGCCTCATGTGGATCTTGTATCTTGTATAAATCTGGCGGTTGTATCGGGCATTCACAGGTCGATCTTTTGGTGCAACGACAACTGCCTGTGCAACAAGTCTTTGGCTCTGGACCATGCAAAACCAACACCAAAACATTTCCCAAATCCTTGCCCTTAGGTGAAGTCAACTCACCAGGACACTGTAGTATCTGGTCTATATCCATCTAAGAGACTATCGGTCCTCCCCCAAAATAATGTGCTTCTCTTTAGGATCCAATTAGTCCACTCCCATATTATCCGATCCAAACATAAGCCTTTCTAAGATTCCTTCACGATGATCCATGTCCTCCAAAGCCTCAAAGCACTTGAACGACACATCTTCCTGCCTATCCTTCAAAGATCTCTTCACTCTACCCTTATTACAAGGCTTGATTGGGATAAAGTCCTCCTTATCAGCATACCCCCCCCCAACACAAGGGCTTTCCCTTTATCCTTTGGAGGTGGTGGGCGAGAAGGTACCTTGGTGGAAGCTACACTAGCATGTACCCCTGAAGAGCTAAGCTTGGGACATTTCCTTTGTAGGTGCACATATTCATGACATTTGAAATCGAAAAGGAAGAGCTTCATAATCTAATTGTTCAATCCAAGAAGTGGATTCAACCTAAATCTCCATCAAATCTAGTAAAGGGTTATTTAGATCAATTTCAACACAAATGCGAGCACATCAAATTACCTTTTTATCCATCGTTTGTTGAGACAGACCCACCAATTTGCCTAAAAGCAAGGCAACCATGTGCATAATGTCATTCCTCCAGAACTCCAAAGGCAGCCATGGAAGTCACCCAAACCGAACCTTTGACAAAAGTTCCTCAACCGGGTTAAACCCTATATGCCAAGGTTTGATAAAAAGATAAAAAGACCCACCTAATTATAGAAATAAGGGCCCCCTTCAAAAGCCTTGTTCTAATCCACCATGAAGGAGAATACCACCATGAAATAGTTATTGGTTGCCTGCATAACCTCCATATCCCCCTCAAGATTCCAAGTTCTATTGAGTCCACGATTCCGAAAATGGAAGACACAAATACCCATAAACTTGCAAATCAAAGCATGGTTGCTCAAATAATTAACATCTTTCGCAACCAAGTTCGACTAGATAACTAATATTGGACGAGTTAGACTCCTCTCTAGACAACCATTAACCTTCGATACTCGAGGCCCCCCGATCCAAGAAGAGCCCCCATCATTTAAGGTTTTGCTTAAAAAATCCTTAAATTTGGCATGGCCCAATGGAGATAGATCCACCCCCGTTACAATCTCAAAGAACGCCATTTTATCATTAACCCTAGAATCTTCACTTAGTTCCATTAACAATGACCAAACCAAACAAAGGAAACAAACCCCCACCAATTACACTACCCACGCACCACAATCCACACTCCAAAAACCCCACACCCCACCATGCAAAGAACAAAACAAAAAAGAAAAAACAAACCCCCAACCTAGCATGCCGCACCCCACACCTCACACAGACAACACGCCATGACAAAACCACCCAAACGTAAGAGAAAACATAGAAAATTGACAAAGAAGGGAGGCCCCAACCACGACTAAGGCCTGAAAGCCCTAGCCCACGAACCAATAGCACGACTCCCAAATGCCATTCTACTTTTATTCTTTTAAAATTATTTAATAATTATTTTATTTTGAAGACTTATTTTTTATTTCTCAAGAGTTATTTTTAATATAAATATTTTAAATATATATGTCAAAGGTATCAATCTTATGTTCTATTATATGTGGTATTTTTTTTCTTCTTATAACCTACTTTAAAACAACTTTATTTATTTAAAAATATTTTTATTTTATTTTAGAACTAGTGAATTTTTATTTTATTTTATTTGCCATCAAACGCAAAATCAACCAATCAAATTACAAAGGTTCTTGAAAAATTATCATTTCCTCATAAATATTTTAACAAATAAATATTTATTCTCAGAAAACAAACTCAACTTCAACTATGTCAATCATAGTTGCATCTAATATGAATCAAACTTGGGGTCAAAGTCAACCCTAACAATTATAATATTCATAAACATAGTAAAATCATGATACATTCAACTTGCAATGATTTGTTGATCTCAAATTATGTAGCCTACCTTTAAATTGTTATCATGATTCATCTATCAACTACACAAAATATACTTGTATTACAATACTATAAAAATAAGTACTTGCCACTATGTGACTACAATACATATGACTTGCAAGAATCTATCAGTCATATTTAGTTGATACAGCCTGATTGTGTTTATATTGATACATTTTATTGGACTAGGTGAACTATATAAGAAAATATTATTTTTCTTTCCACAATTATATTATCTTCTATTTATCTTGCACTTCAGAATTAAAAATGAATAACATTTAGTTTATTAAATTTGATGATTTGTATTTGAGTTAAAAAAAAAAGTCTAATATTTTTATGGAGTATTTAGTTTGTGAGGAAAGTTTTTGTTAAATGGATTCTATTAGACTAATTTAAAAACTTACACATTTAGACACATCCAACTTGAAAGACAAACAAAAAAAACCTTGAAAGACAGACATTTTTTGTTTGAAATACATAGTGAGGTAATTTTATTTGAATGTTTCTACTACAAAAGAGAAAAAAGAAAACTGAACAAGTAAACATATTGAAACACAACCAATCAACTACTATTCACCATTATATTAAGGAGGGCCAGAACTCTTACAGGTATTTAGAAAGCAATTCTAAATATAAAGTTTTAACTTTTCCTGTTTGAGCATTTGATTAATTGAAAAAGACTCGGAAAGTTTCAAGAATAAGATGTCTACACATGATACACTGCCAGGACATTGATATTTCTGAATCACCTTCCTTTTTGCAAGCTAATGAATTTATATTATAAATAGGCTTTCATACAAGGAATTATTTTTTTATATTGAAAAAAGTTATACCGAACTGTTGAAATTAAACCCAACAGTTCATCATCTACTATTTCTCAGGTTTGTCCGTCTACCAAAAACCCTTTTATATATTTTGTACAGAGTCATCCATAAAGCGCACAACAGTGCTGTTACACATGTGACGAAAAAATTCCAGCAAGATGAAGGCCAGTAGTAAGGATGAAGTAAACGAAAAAATATGCTGATCAGATGTCGAGGGTAACGCCCAACCTGCATAAACAAATATATCATTCATTGTTTCTAACAAATGAATAACAATAATTGAGGAAATTTTCAATCCGGACATTAAAACGCACAACTATATTTCTCAACTCAATCTCTGCAACTTGCATTAAGCTTGCAACAACTTTAGAAATTTTTGCTAAATTAGTCTTTTCTGTCTGTTATCTTTTCTATGTTCAGCAATACTATAGTTTGAATTTGGTGGACATTTACTTCCCAAATACATAATTCCAAGAAGAAAAAAGGCAATTCAAATACAATCATTAGAAGTTATCACCTAAAATTGTCAACCGGTTAAATCCTCCAAGGAGATGTTGTCTACCGTCACCAACGCTTTATTGTAAGTGAACGTTTAATATCATACAGACTAACAGCAAGGTTCCATTATTTACCTAATTTTATTTAGCCACTGTTGAAATTTTTGAGTTTTCTTTCTAGTTAGTGGTGTTGGAAGGTTGGTGCCAGTCCAGCCCGCCGTGGATTCGTGACATGGTCTAACCGCCTCCTGTGGATCTTAACTGATGCCTGAATCGGGCATTGACAGGTCGACCTTTTGGTGCAACGGCAGGGCCAACAATTGGTATCAGAGCTGGTCACGGGTTCGACTCCCACGGTTGTGCTGTGGGGGGGGGTTGTTGGAAGGTTGGTGCCTTCACCCCCTCAAGGTTGGTACCAGTCCAGCCTGCCGTGGATTCGTTACATGGTCTAACCGCCTCCTGTGGATCTTAACTGATGCCTGAATTGGGCATTGACAGGTTGACCTTTTGGTGCAATGGCAGGGCCAACAAGTGGTTTCATGGTTTTTTATTTTTCTGCTTATTTTAAGCAGTAGTAAAATTCTGAATTTTTTACAATTTTTTTTTTGAAATATGTGCAAAAATAATTAGGAAAGAAAATATGTAGAGCCATGTGGCACATCTTTCATTTAATAGCTCATGATTTTGACCCCTTTTATTTCTCTACAACTTAATTTCAATTCCTACACTATATCAACTCCATTCTATGAGTAGATTTCAAATTATCCTTTATGTTTGATTAAAAATTTACATGAGGTCATGTGTGCTGTAAAAATTGAAGCGGCAAACTTAGTCAAACAGCTGCATGGGATCACTCCATAAATTTCCACATAATGTCCACAATTAAACCAAAAGTCAAATTCATGCTACATACAATAATTAGTATTTACATAAGATATGAATCCATTAAGGATCGTTACTTTCAAGTTCAATGAGAATTAAGACCAGTCATAGCAATTTCCTATAATAATCTTTTCGAAAGCTTAAGACAATGTACGTCAAGTTTTTGGGATGGCTGACAAGTATCGAGGACATAAGAGGGTATCCCCTAAAACATGCTGCTTGGTTCATCCACACATCCCTGCGTCCACAGTTGCTCACAAAGTTGAGAAGATATCCAGGAGAAGTTTGATCAACAGAAAACAATCCCAAGTGATATGAGACTACTATTTGCTGATAGGCAATAATAACTCCCAACCAATGATATCGAATGCAGTTGACAAGAAGGGTTGTGATGGATCCACGGCTGGTGTAGCTTGAGGAACATTTCACTAAGCGTTGTAAACTTGATTGATAAGATTGTAGTTTTTCAATAAGCTTTTGATGAATACACAAGAAGTGTACCAGTTCAGACAAAGGTGTGTGGAGAATGTAGACTGAGATGCCTTTGAAAACACAAAGATAGCATAGAATCCAACAAAGTTATACCAAAAGAAATCATAAAGTGGATCATTCAGGCTCAACTAACTGGAAGAGGACCAACAGACCACCTCATAAATTTTATCAATATTGTTGTTAACATAGTTTTAGAACTTGGACTCAGCAGACCAAAATTTTAACTGAGACCGAAGGCTGGCAAAACTTGGCTAATTAAAAAATACATATAAAATAAATTTAAACCACATGCAACATACTGTTAAAAAGTATATGAACTGAATTTAGAGATAGCGCAGCTAGGAAAAGTGTTAAACCATTCAAATCCACAGAGGAAAAAAAATTCAAAAACTTAACTTGGGATAGAAGTTGAAAAAAGAAGTTTCTGCTAGCTGGCTATTTCTGACGAGTTGGTTGGTGAAACTTGGAGAGTACTCGCCTGCTGAGTTTGAGTAACTTATTGAGAAGATTTGGCTCACGAGTACTTGCAGAGATTTAAACTATGGTTGATAAAATGACAAGCTCTAACTGAACATGAAAGCAACAGAAGTAGTTTACCTACTCGTAAGAAATAATAAGTTGCAAGGTCACATTTAAAGTAGAGGATATAAAAATCAAACCAATGATTTGCTGTCTCCCTTCTTATCATCAAATATGATATTCATCCAAGAAAAATTTACGTACTGCTAATGCAAAATTATAAAAGTGTTAGCATTCAAAATGTGATAACAAACAGTCTTCTTTGATTGTTAGTCATCTGTGATCCATATTCAAACTCAAATTACCTTTGGAAGATTTCAAGTCTTGTATTCCATGACTCATTTTTTGCAATGCTGTTTCATCTGAATAATCTATACACTTTACAGAATTCACATGTAAAGAGATGCTCACAAAATTACTTATCACCATCACCATTCTCATTTTTATAGCCCTTATAACAATTACTTACTTGGGTCTGACAAGAACTTTGAGGACAACCTGATGTTCTTGTTCCATCTTCTCATTTCATCAAGCACAATATCATACTATTCCTAGTCTACTAAAAAGACATGCATCATCTGCATTGCTTGCTAAGAATCTTATCAGACTGTCCCCCTTGCTAAGAATCTCTTTTCTTGATCGTGTTTTTCATCTTATCATCTCATGGTGCGATATTCCATCTTTTTTTTAAAAATACAATCATTATTGGTGCATATAAGTGTAAAGTCATCCTATAGTGTCAAAGACATTGATTCACAAAAAAAGGCATACCATAGCCCCTCTTACAGGCCTAGATTACAAGAAAACAAAGATAGAAAGGGAAACAGGAATGAAAGCACCAATTTTGAAAGAACCCCCAATAACAGAATCACAATTTTCATTTTTTGTGCTAAAAAATGATTGGAATCTCCTGGGAATGAACTGGACGTGATTGAATATGTCCTAGAAACATCTTGGAAACAGCGTAAAAATGTTGGGCTGTATTTGGGAAGTACTGGATATGGTTACAGAATATTTCAGAATATGTCTGGATGTTTCCAGGCATTTTCAAAACAGTCCTGGGGCATTTGAATTTCTATTTCAGACATAGAAAGGGAGGGACCAGCTAACGCAGGTTTCATTTCTGGGGCATTTTAATTTCTGTTCAGAGGCGGCAAAAGAGGGAATTGCTATGGCATTTCCTGCAAGTTCATTACAGGCATATGATTTTTGCTAGTTCTTTTACCATTGGCGCAGGTAATAATTTTTTTTTATTATTATTCATAAAGCACTGGCACCAACAGCAAGGAGAGAAAAATACAAGAAAAGACGAAGAATCCCAACACAAACAACGCTCTAGAAAAAAACTAGAGTGGCACCCTCAGGGTGGCCTATCCACCTAAAGAAGATGTTGTAATTGCAGAGACAAATTCAGGGATAACTGATCCTGGCACCAGACCTTCAAGTCTCCCTGCTGCTCAGAAGCCCACTTTGCCATGCAGTCTGCTACCCCATTCCATTCCTGGGGGATATGGACAAAGGAGATAGCCTCAAAAGACTCGCCCAACAGAAGAATATGTTTACACACCACTGCCAATTGCCAATGTATCCCTTCCAACTTTTGCTTGTTCAAAACATTAACCACAATCTGAGAATCTGCCTCACAAATAACCTTTCTCCATCCCAGCTCACAAGCCCTTTCAAGAGCCACAAGGATAGCCTGGGCCTCCATGAGGTTGTTCATCCCCCATATATTTGGAGAAGAAAAAGACAACCTCCCCAGAGCTATCCCTCCCAACATCTCCAATTCCAGCATGCCCGGAGTTCCCTCTAGAAGACCCATCAGTATTAATCTTTATGGTCCCAACAAGAGGGGGTTTCCAATTGCCATCTCTCGAAACCTTTTTTCTAGAATTATGCTTCAACCTGGTTACATATAGACCACCAGCTAAGTCACCAACACCCATTCCAAATCACATTTAACCAGCAGAGTCTCTCAAATCATGCACACATCCTCTGCCAAATCTGAATAGCTCTAAACTCACTGCCTTATAAAATTCTTTTGTTACACTCCAGCCATAACTGTCAAATAATACAAGATAGTCCTATCTCCCACGCTACTTGGAGAGAGATAGCCTTGGCAGGTGATCTTCCCATACTATTCCAAAAATCCACTTAAGAAGTGGCATGGACACAACCCTTATGCCATAATGTCCACCAGAGATGCCAAATCTTCATAGTATAAGAGCATTGGAAAAAAAGATGAGAGGTGTCCTCCACACTATTCCAGCACAAGGCATAGATGCAGGGCCCCTAAAAACACCTTTCCTGAAAATTCTCCCAGGTGAGACAGCTATTTCTTGCAACCAACCAGAGAAAGAAGTTACATTTCGGCCAAGCAAATTTATTCCAAATTTTCCTCCACCAAGGAAATTCTTGGTCACCTCCCTCCTAATGATCTAGCACTTGGTAACCCAAGGTCACTGAAAAAGAACCATTGGATTCCAAACCCCAAGCAAGTGCATCCCTATCGCCTAGAGCATTGCATTTCCTCTTTAGCTAGAATGGACCATAATGCATTTTGCTCTTCAACCAATCCCACCCTAAGTCACTCTTGGGGATCTTTCCATTGGGCCACTACCCACTGACCCAAGGGCTGGAAAGACTTTAAATCAGCCACAAGCTACCAACAGGCACCTATAAACCTGTCACAAAGACCCTGCAATTGCGGATGAGAGGACAAAATAGGAGGATGTCCATCCCAAGAGTTGTGCAAAAAGAAGAGCCTCAGACCCCCTATGACAAATCCGAAACAATCCTTATTAAGTTGGCCCCAATGTTACCCCGAGTTTCTGGGATGGGGGCGGCAAGGGACAGTGGGATGAGTCCCCAAGTCCCCGATTTTTCAAGCCAATTTTGGGGACGGCTATATAAAATATAGGAAAATTTTAAATATTCATATGAAAACATGGATAAAACATGCATATATACATTATAGAAACTTAGCATATAACATTTGTGTTAAAAATTCATTGTCAATAGCTGCCATATAGTTTTTTCAATTATGATATGGAAATCAAAATAAAAAACACAGAGTACACTGCTGCCATCCCCTAGCCATCCCTTGTCCCCGAGACGTGGGGATTTAGGCCCGGGGATGCGTCCCCGGGTAACACTGGTTAGCCCCTTTCTTGATTGTGCCCCAAATAACAGATCCTTTTTCCTGTGAGTGCCACTCTAGGGATGTCCTTAGAGATATCACCCAAATATTTATAGGTAAGGATCTTCACCCAAACCTGCTCAGGATGTGTGCACCATCTCCAATATAGTTTGGCAGCAAGGGCTTGACAATTCAGCCTTGATAAACAAAGACCAAGCCCCCCATTCTTCTTGGACCGACAAACTGTCGCACAGCTTACCAAACTCCACTTAGAATTTTCCAAATTTCCAACCCATAGAAATTGACAGGAAAGAGCATCGAATTCACAGATAAAACTCAAGGGAGCTTCCAATAAAAAACATCTATAAATAGGGAAAGTCTGAATGACAGATTTCAGAAGAGTCACACGCCCAGCAGAAGAGAGCCACCTCAATGTCCAGTGACTGACTTTCATACGGAGCTTATCCAGAATTGACAACCAATGTCCTCTAGCAAGGGGACCCACCGAAAGAGGGAAATCCACGTAAGTAATAGGGAGAACACCAACCTGAAATCTGAGAATCCTAGCAATCCGTCTCTGAATTGGAAGAGGGGTATTGAAGAATATAATAGAGGACTTATCCTCATTAATCTTTTGTCCAGAAGCAGCAAGGTAGATACCTAGAACCTTCAATTGAAAATGAGAGAAACAAGAAATAGAACAAGACCAGGCGCAGCTGCGAATCTTACCTTGTCTGACATGAGACTTCATAAGGCACCCCAATCCCTCAGCCAACAGAATGAAGAGATACGAAGACAAAGCATCTCCCTGATGGAGACCCCTTGAGGCACTAAATAACGGAGATGAAGTCCCATTGATGATAACTGAAAGGGAAGAAGAGGTGATGCAGCTCATTTCAACTTTGGTTATCAGTGAAATCAACTTTGACCCCATTTCACGAATGCCCTTATCCTCCTCTATAATGAAAATGCAAACAAATTCTACTACTCTGAGCATCCAATGCAAATAGAATATGTACACGTACAATACACAAATTTGGCAAGCTTTTCACAGCACACCAGACAAGTCGATTTCATTTATCTTGAGTCAAATTTAAAGTGATAAAAATATAATTAAAGGTGAAGGAATGTTTCACAGGGACATCCCTAGTGGAGGCTTTGCATCCACAATCCATGAGATCGATGTTCTTTTGGCAAGGCATTTTGTTAATCAATCACATCTGTCTGCTTAAAAGTCTTTAGGCTCTTTGGAAAACATATTTTTCCCATGCTAAACAATGCTTGCAGCGATTGTTTGGGTGATGCATTCTGTCAAATAAATCACACGTCTCGAACATGCTGAACTTGATTTGATTAAAAATTCACTGGACAAGGAGAGATGTGCATTCAAACAGTCTTCACAGGTATTCAAGTTTCCGTTCTGTTTCTTGCCCACTTCATAATCCTCCACTGTAGTTAAATCTTTCAATTTCATTTTTTTCATCTGCATCTGATTCCTGGGCATCTTGTTCTGTTATCTCCTCTGTTCAACTATCATAAAAATTATTAAGCTTTATTATTGAGCTAACAGAAAAATAGCAGACACTCAGGTAACATGTTTCTGACCCTTTGTATCTGTAATGTAGTACCCATATGTTCATTGCCTGGAGATGTTTGTTCTTAGTATTGTTTCTGACTATGTATCATGGGGTGCATATATCGTGTTTGTATATGTTGATTTGACTATCTACCAGTGTTTCAGCTTCACCTTTTTCATGATTAAATATTGTTGTGAGTGATTGTATGCATTGAAGGTGTGTGAAACTTATGCATGAATATCATAAATGGTGTTTGGATTATGTCGTGTACCTTTTGATGCTTATATTATGCTTCGATGATTGGATTATCATGTTGTTTTATCCCATTGCTAATGTTATGGGCATCTAGTTTATATATGTGATTATTTTAATGATCTCCATATCCTGTATTTTACCTTTGTACATATGTACACGTATACATAGATGGATGTTATTATCATTGATATTAAGAAATTTTGGTGGTGATGATTATATGATGTCTATGACATTGTACCCCGTTGGGTGATTTGTATTGCTTCGGCTATTATGATGGTGCAGGTACACTTGACATGTGACTTGAGTGTGCAAGTACAGGGTTATTTTCCCACCTGAGTTTGCATGTGTAGGTTATTTCTCCAACAGTGGTTATATTGGAGATGTCACTTTCAGTTAATGTGTGGTAACCTCTATCACACTTGATTTGAGTGCGAGATGAGTCCATAATTTCCCTTTTAGTTTGGATCTGAATCGATGTTTGATTCAACAATCCACATGTTGTGGAAAATACATAAATGCATGATTGCAATTGCGGTTGTATATTTCCTCGTTTGTATCCAATTATATTTTAAAGGTCAAATCATTACATATTAATGATGTTTAATATTATTTTGGAAATCTCTAGCCATGTATGTGATTGGATGAGATCTTGATTGTATGTGTCTGTACTCGTGTTATATGTTAAGTGTTGGCATGTGGATGCTATTGTGATGTGGAATATCTCTTATGCTTAGTGTAGAGATGCTTTCCTCTTGAGCATGTTTATGATATGATTGTGTTGTACCCAAACCAAAATTTTTGCTTCATTAAGGCATTTTGCTTAAAATGGTCTAAACCTTGTAAAAGTGGGGTCAAAACTCAGGTTTTGGGCAAATAAAGTATGGGCTTTGAGTCAATGTCATGTCACGGAGATACTGGCAAATTTGAAAATTTTGAAAATTAGGGTTTCTGAAGTCTATTTTTAGCCCGAAACCCTAAAAAATAAGAAATTGTCAGAATTGGCTGAAATTAATTTTGATTGGCTTATTTCACATCACGATCACAATGGTGAAGTCAGTTTCAGTTAAAAGTCATTTTAAGGCTGGTGGGTAGTTATAACTTTTTCAGGAGAAAAGTTAGGACCTCTGAGGTCATTAATGGCAGTTGGCCAGTACCAGGTGTTAATATCTAAGCCTGAAACTCAAAGAAGAACACTCTACGATGAAAGATGTTGAAAATTATGCTTTTTGACGAAGGAGATTTTCAACGAGGTAAAAGTACTGTGAAATTGGCTAAGTCTGGAGTTCAAAAGCGCCACTCTCAGCTAGGGGCGCCCATCATTATGGAAGTTGTATTCAACTTTTTGTGAGATTTTCTACCAAGATGATTTCTTCAGTTTCCTGATAGCTTCGCAATGAGCTAGCCAACCAGTCCGACGGAGGAGTAAAACACTTGAAAACAAAAAAATTCAATACAGAACGAGGGAAATGCAAAGTAGATGACTTTGAAGAGCAAAAGCGCCCCTGGAGGCCAGGGGCGCCCATCTTTTGGAAGATTCAGATGAAGTCTTTTGATCAAGTCACACCCAGGAAGTTTGTTTTTATTTTTGGTCCAGCTCCGCGACGCATCTGTCAGCAGGTGAATCTGAGTTGCCGAGTTGCCGCCATCAATGGTCAAACTTGAGGTTCCAGACTTGATCAGAAACTATTCAGAAAGGACAAAAGCGCCCTTGGAGGCCAGGGGCGCCCAAGGTTTTAAGACCTTTAATGAAATCTGATTGATGATTTCAGATACTCATCTCGTTCGTGTCAGGTTCAGCTTTCCGTTCCCTGTCTCAGCCGGTTTAGAAGATGTCTTGGCAATCCGCAGTCGGAAGTTGAGTAATTTTTGCCAGTTGAAGTAATGGATGACATTGGTTGGGAAAAGCGCCCCTGGAGGCCAGGGGCGCCCATGATTTAGGAAGGTTTAAAGATGTTTTTATACAAAGTGTTCGTCAGGAGCCTTTGCTCAGAATTCAGTCTGCTCCGCAGTGAGCCAGTCAGCGTGTTCTGAAGTTTTGTCAAATACCGGGAAACGTCAAGTGAAATATGGTCAAGTTATCAGTGAAAATGATGAAAATGCCTGAAAATATTCTAACACTGAGGTCAAAAGCGCCCCTGGAGGCCAGGGGCGCCCATCTTTTTGAAGCCTCAGATGGTTGAATTTTGAATTGCCACCTCAAGGAATCTTCTTGTCAGATTTGGTCCTGCTCTTCATCGAGATTGTCAGCCAGTTGATCCGACGTGACAGTCAACCAGAATCAGTGATCGAACATGAGCTTCGTTTGAGGTTTTAGATTCTAAATTTTCAAAAAATGTCTAAGTAAGGAAGGACGCCTAAAGTCAAAGGTTGACTTTTTTGAAATTCAAAAGTAGAAGTGCGCATGAAGAGAGTTTTCAATTTACCAAATTTAGATCTTCAGTTAAACTCTTTGCATGTCAACTTCTATTTTACCTATTTTTAGTCATAACTGGCAAAAACTAGTTTGCATGCACTAGTTAACTGAATCTTCAAGATGGCGCCCTAATTTGGGGTTGTTCTACATCCAGTTAACTGAGTTTGAAGCCAAATATAGGCCATGCGTGAGTTTTGAAGCACCAGTTGTACTTCAAGCGCCATTTCCAATGCTGGACATGCATTTCACACGCCTTAGAAGATATTTTTCTATATTTTTATTAATGGCGTCCATTATTCTTCATCAGAGTTGACATGAAACATCTTTTCTTGAGCATAGAATTGATCTGCAGGTGCTACAGGTGTCAGATTTCAGTGTTCTTCGTAGCTACAAATTCAAATTGTTCAAGGGAAGATTATTTCAAACTCCGTTTTCCATTTGCATGCAGGTTTTATCAATTCTACTTCAAGCATAGGCAAATTTTTACACAAGAAGAGAGAAAACAAAAATAAATAAAACTTCTATTCTTCTGTCTTACTTTCTTCTATTCTTGTCTTAGGTTTTCTTCGCATGTCAAAGAAAAGGATAGATTTTTCAGAAAAGCATCATCTGGGTTCGAGTATTTCAGCATCAACAACAATACCCATGTCTTAGATTATTTTGAGAAAATTGCCCCGCTGCCTCTTTTCTAGAAGCACTGTGCTTTTTTCCAGAATTCTCTTTGCATGTGGGCCTAAATCACATTTTTTCGCAAATCTGTTGATCTGGGTGGTTTCAGGATTCATTTCTACGCAAAACCCATGTTCCAGATTTTCGCGAGAAAAATTGCCCCCAGTGCCCCTAACTGCAGTTCAGATCTCAACTGAAAACCTTTTGCATGCGGGCCTAAATCACATTTTTCCGAATTTCTGACGTTGTGGGCCATCCTAGAATTTGATTATGCACAAAACCCACGTCTCAGAATATTTTGTGAAAATTGCCCTTCGACAGGCTATTTTTAGCCTTATCTAGAGTGATTTTTGGTTTTCCGGAGAAGTTGTCAGAACGTAGCTGTGTTCACAGTCAACAGGCGAGTTTTTCCGGATGCAATTCACACAAATCAAATTCAAGACGATGTCAGTCTTAATTCATGATTTCATCAGAAAAGTTGACATTGATTTGTATCAAGCGCATCAGAAAGGTTGACAAGCGTAGTCACTCAAGTCCACATGGTTTTATGCCTCGTATAGCTGATTGTCTTCCAAGGCCAGTTTAGAGGGTTGATAAGCATGAAAAAGGTGAGAAACGTCAAGCTGCAGAAGAAATAGTGGCCATCACTTCAGTTTACAGAGCCGCCAGAGTTACCAACCAATGAAGGGCCAGTTTAAGTATGCAGAGGTTTTCGGTTTTGCTCGAGTTACTAACTAGCAGTTGATTGACAGTTGAGACATGTGATGACCTCTAGATGGTGATGTAGTTACTAACCTCGTGGAGGGGTTACTTGCTCGAGATCAAGGTCAGTGAACTTCAGTTCAAGGCATCCCACTTTTTCCAAGATAGACATTAGACACAGGAGTTAAACTCGAGGCTTCTTTCCAAGTTAACTTGCTGTTATACATTGCATGCCATGTCTTTCTTGGAAACATCTACAAACACTTGGATCTTAGATTAGATATTTCAGTTAACTGATGATAGCATTCCAGTTAACTTGCTTTCAATAAGGACGTGCATGCTTGCACATTTTCCATTTAGATTAGGTGGTTCAGTTAACTGATGATAGTTTCCCAGTTAACTGTATAGTTTCATTCAATTAGGGTTTAAGAATAAGATCTTGCATGTCTTGCAAGACTGTAGTTGACTCAAGGTGATTTTAGGGTTGCCTACACCTTGAAGTCTATAAATAAGAGCTTTTAGCTCATTTGTAATTAGCTTTTCCTGGTGATAGAGAATTGCTGCGTTGTCGGCAACATGCCTATTCTCAAGATTGGTTCACCCTTGTAAATTAGAACTTTTGCTTGATAGCATACATGCTGCGCCTACCTTGCCTGTAGTATTGCTATTGTTGTATCTGTTCAAAGAGTAATTGCTGTTATAATAAATTGTTGCGCCTACCTTGCCTTCATGTTATTGTTATGGTGTTTATTCGACCTTAGTTAAATGGGGTTGCTGGTTTGATCGTTATTGCATGCGTGTTGCGTCTATACAATCTACTGTCCCAGTTGCTTACCTTTTGTTTTGTTGATTATAAGCCTATTCAGAAGAGCAAATAGTTGCGCCTACCTTGCCTTCATGTTGCGAAACTGTACTCAAAGCTTATCGTATGATGTGTGTTATAGTAGACTCATTCAGCCAAGCAGATAGTTGCGCCTACCTTGCCTTCATGTTGTGAAGCTGTACCAGGTTTACCGTTTATTTGTTTGTTTTAATAAACTTCTTCCCGGATTAGCAAATAGTTGCGCCTCCCTTGCCTTCATGTTGTGAGCCCGCACCTGAAGTTTATCGTATAATACATTCCTGCTCCATTTCCTCATGCTTTGTTTCTTGAGGAAACTGGATAGATTTAAAGAAGTTAGCTTAGTTGTAGTTAGATGATCTGCGAAACCAGAAAATACTTAGCTGCAACGTTCTAGGTTTTCTTAACCTTGTGCCTCTACCAGCTGAGAACAAAAAGATAGGACATTAGTTTAGTTTTCTATTTCATGCATTCCAGCACAACGAGGGAGCTTCCCCTCCTAATTTGAAGAGCACTCATTATGTAGTGTGCATAGCTGTCCGTACAAACTTACACTCCAGAGGTGTTAGTTCTTACGCCAACAGATTGGTTGATCATTCTTGTTGGCATGCATGTTGTGATGGCTTATCTTACTTGTCTTATGGATGATATGATCGTTGTTCATATTGGTTGATGTGTGCATGAGCCCTTCTCCCTTGTTTTGCATGAGTGTGGGTACTTGTGCCCAAGTGACTATCTCATAGCATGGTGGGGTGGACCTACAAGTACCACATGGTTGGGTGGCGTGGAACCACCATTGAAGACTTGCAAGATCTTGGAGGAGCTTGGAATGGTGTGCAAGAGGGAGTCCTATACTCCTTGTCTTCAGTTTTCTCATTATTGCAATATGTTGTAAAATGTATGATTCAAGACATTTGAGTCCTCTCATGTAATTGTATTACCATACTGAAACCTCCTTATCGGATGTTGATAGTTTTAGGATCAGAAATGCAATAAGCAGAAAACACAACTCAAAGACAATGAACACAATATTTTACTTTGGGAAAACCCTCCTACTCAAGGGAGAAAAACCCAGCAAAATGATCTCTTATATATCAGATGAATAAGTGCAGAAACTGCATACAAATCAGGCCCTACACAAGGCCGAGTCTAATACAATGAATGGAGACACATCTCCTTGAAGCGAAATACAAATGATGACTCTTCTTCTTAGAATCGAATATGCTGCTAGGAGGCGAACTGCTGCTGCTGCTGAAGATGTGAATTGGAGAGTGAATGAATTGATGATAAAACGAGAGGACTCCATCCTCTATAAATACCAAACTAGGTGGCCTTCTCTCTAGGGCCGACCTAGAGCAAATATATTTTATTTATAAAAGATGAAGGCCGACCTGCCTTGAGCAAGATATAATTAGGAGAAAAATATCTCCCGCCGCTACAATACTAACAGATGGATTGTAAACCGCCCACATAAGTGGCGACTGTGTAATTATTGCTTTTACTGTGTTTCAATGTTGGTGTTGAACATACATGTCATTTTACATGCTTTTCATCATTATTGCTATGTTGGCTAAAATGAACTTAGAGCATATTTAGATTTGGGCTTAAAATGAATGTAATAGTGATGGAAAACATTCAATTATGGTTACTTTGGAATGTATGTTGTATCCATTCTAGTCTAGCATTTGAGTTCGAGAACCACCTTGATGAGGTATCAATTTGGTTCTCATTACGATAAGAGAGTGAGTGGAGTGTGTTGAGAACGTTCCCCTTCAACCCTCATGTCCTTGGACTTCTTTTGGAGTCCCTTGTAACCTCCTAGTCCTTGGGGAGTATCTCCCTTGTTTCCTTGTGTTGGAGAACGAGTGTGTTTGTCCGTTTTGATCTCCCAATCGTTGTTATTGCTTTCGAGTTCAATTGGTGTTGTAAACTTGTATTTGTGAGTCTTGAACATTGGCCCTGGTTATGAGACATAGAAACAATCTATTGTTCACTCTCAAACCAAGACTATAGCACAAAAACAGGTCTACAATGAAATTTCTGGACTGCAACGCATTTAGGGGACACCTAAGTAGTTGTACCGGTGTCCTTTTTGGGTAGATAGAGAGGTTGAGGCTATAGCCATGGTAGAGGAGGAGGCTAAAGCATGAGCAAACACATCCAAAACTAATGTTGATGAGGGTGGCATGGAGTCACAAGAAGAGACTATGGCTGCAATTGCTACATCATCTAGGACCCACCTTAGATACCTTTGTAGGAAGGATGCAAACTCCTTTGAGCCATAGACTTGTAGTTATTGTTTTGATATTTTATATTTGTTTGGAACATTTGATGTCATGGACTCATATTTTGTACCACACACTGCTCTTGGTTCCCACCCGTCGCTTGAGAGCATGGGTTGGAACAAGGACGCACATGATGCAGCAAAAAAAGACAATTGTAGACTTTTCGTACTACTGCACCATTCCCTTCCATGTAGCCAGGTAATTCTTTTTCGTTTAATTGTTTTAAAATTTATATTTAAATTTTATTATTTTAGAATCTAGATGTATCTCATTATCGAATTCAAACTTAAAGTTAAAAACTTAAAACTTTTCATTTTACAATACTTATGTAAGTAAATTTTCATCATCCAGGATCCTTAGACGCCTTCGTAGGAAGGATGTTGGCTCCACTATGCCATAGAGTCATAGACTTATAGCTATTGTTTTGATATTTCATATTTGTATGGAACACTTGATGATATGGATTTCATATTCCATGAGTTTTGTATACATTTGACTAATTTTATATATCTAAGTATGCTATTTCCTTCAGCGGCGCAACTACAATTTGTGTACTTTATACTTATGTGATCGCTGTATACTTGTGTATGTGATCAAATTTTCTTTTATTTGTGTTGTATTCAATAAAGGGTGCTTGAAACAAGTTTCAAATCCTTAAAAATCTCTAAATTTCTAGGGTTTTTTCAACTTTTTTTCATTTTGCCGAGTCTGGGCCGAGTCCGAGTCCCGAGTCCCCGAGTCCTGAGTCAAGTCACCCTAGTCGAGTCTGAGCCGAGTCCGAGTCTCGTTACTATGGTTTATGCTTTATGTATTTCGGAAATACAATAAATGAATGTTTGATTCAAATCAAGTTATGCAATTATTTTGTTTATGAAATATATGATGCAAAAGAATGTAAATGATTCAGCTAACTACGTTATCTATGTACTAAGTTGGATGCAAGGACAGATTCAATCCTCTAGAAGAGAGGGGAAGTATCACTCAGGAGAAGAGAATTGGTCAGGTAACCCCTAAATGAGTCTAACTGAGCTTTCACACACTCACTTCTAGAATAGTCAAGTCAAGTCAATATCCCAGAAATGGTAAGTTACCTAAGTCTTGTTTGTGGATGAACTAGGAGAGTTTATGATTTTGTTTGTGAGTGTTCTTGATATAGTCTAAGTGTTTGAGTTTGAAATGGTAAAGGATTTCATATATTAAACTGAAAAAGAGAAGTTACAAAATATATAAGAAGAGAGTTGACTACTGTAGCCATAGTTGGCTCACTCGCCAAAAACTCGCAAGTTTTTTCCAGAAACGAGTTTTTACGAGTTTTACTCGCAAAAGGTACAGTCCGTACTTTTTGGAAAAACTCGCCGGAAAAACTCGGCGAGTTTTAAAAAAAAACCCGCGCGGCCTGTGTCTTATGTCCGTGGCCGGCCAAAACGTCATTGTCATTTCATTTTGTCACTTGTTTTCACTCTTAGCAGAGAAAAAACCTTGCCCAAAGCATTTTGCACTATTTATCTGTGATTTTGCATTGAGGAGACGAGATTTGAAGGGGATTTTCATCAGATTTCGAAGGCAAATTGGATTTCCAGGTAGGTTTTCTAATTTTTCTTGTTCTTTCTTTTTTTTTCATTTTTTCTTCCTTTTTGTTGATTGTATGTTTAAAAAACATCATGAATGAACTATAAAACAAATTCAAATACATTTATATGTTTAAAAGAAGATTTAGATTCAACAAAACAAGAATTTGTGACACTTTTTTATGATTTTTTTATATATTTTGCTGTTTTTTTCATTTTTTTCAAATTTTCTTCAAACTCTAGTTATTTTTTGTAATTTTGATTCTTCTTGTTTGTTGAAAACATGTTTAAATTTATATATTAGCTTAATTTGTTACTAATTTAAAGTAGTTTTCTGATTTTTACATTTTTTTGTAACCCTAGTTTATTATTTTCTTTTTTTAATCCATTTTTTTTGATGAAAAATTGAAAATGTTTAGAGTTTAGACTTTAGAATCTTAAATTAGTTTACTATTTAGAATCTTAGATTAGTTTAGAATCTATTTTGAAATTTTCAATTTTGATTTAATCTAATTTAGCTTGTTTTTAAAATTTCTATCAAAAAACTAACAAGTTGTGATTTCACTTTGTGTGTGTACTGTGTAGGTAACAGGTTAATTGATCATGGCTTCTGAATCCGCTTCTACCCCTACCTCAGCCCCATCTGTGCCTGGGAGTGGGGAATATGTAGGCACTCGTCCAAAAGGAGCTAGAGATCCCGCTTGGAGATATGCATATGAAGGACCAGAACCTGGATCAGTGTATTGCATTAGATGTAAAGAAATTTACCGTGGAGGCATCAATCGCCTCAAATACCACCTTGCAGGCATCCCTAGACGTGATGCTAAGGCTTGCATAAACACCAATGAGGAAATCAAAAGACAAATGAATGCAATACTTTCCGCTGCAGAAGAAAAAAAGATGCAAAAAGCGAAGGCAAAAGCAACAATGCAAGCTGCCATAGCTTCTTCTCAAGGTGTTGCAAGTGCAGACAACCTTCACTCACTGTCAGATGATGATGATGTAGTAGCCAACATAGTGGGCTCTCTTCGTGGTCCACGTGTGCGAAGGCAACCCACCACCACCACCATGCCTTCATCTTCCTCTACTAGAGAACCAGTGGCAGGATCAACACAGACATCTAGAGCCACAGGTTCACACATTGGTGATTTTTTTGTGCCTAGAAACACACCTGGTGCACAACCTTCTTTAGAGGCAACTGGGTGGAATAAGGAGGTGCATGAGCATGCAGATGTTGCTTGTGCCGATTTTTGGTACTTCAACAACATCCCTTTCAATGTGGCAAGCTCACCTTATTGGGACAATTTGGTGACCGCATTGACAGTTGCAGGGAAAGGCTACAAGGCGCCTTCGCGCAAAGAATTGAGTGGAAGGTTAGAAATTAGTTTATGTTCTTTAATTTAATTTTATGTTAAGTTTAATTTATGATTAATTTAAGTTATTTTTTTGTTTACAAATTAAAATTGTGTACTTAATTTCACTTTGTACTTGTAGGTTGCTTTCTAATGCTACTGAAAGAGCAAAGGCAGTGATACAAGAACAAAAAGAAGAATGGCAACAATATGGCTGCACTATTCTTTCTGATGGGTGGACGGATGGAAAAAACCGTACCATCATAAATTTTTTGGTTTCTTGCAAAAATGAGGTGGTGTTCTTGAAATCCGTAGATGCCTCCAACATAGTAAAAAATGCAGAAAATTTGGCTAGAATGTTGGAGCAAGTGTGCATGGAGGTTGGGCTTAAAAATGTCGTGCAAATCATAACTGACAATGCAGCGGCATATGTGGCAGCAGGAAGAATCCTCCAAGATAGACACCAGACAATTTTTTGGACACCATGTGCTGCCCATGTCCTTGACCTTCTTTTGGAGGACATAGGAAAATTACATTGGGTCACACCGATTGTAGAGGATGGAAGAAGGATCACTAAATACATCTACAATCACCCTTGGGTTCTGAGCTTGATGAGGGAGCACACCAATGGGAGAGACTTGGTGAGACCTGGTGTGACAAGGTTTGCAACGGTTTTCTTAACGTTGCAAAGCATTCTTGGCGCATTGACGGCTTTGAAACAAATGTTTGTGAGTCAAGCATGGATAGACTCACCTTATTCAAAGAAGCCGGAAGGAGAAAGAGTTGCAAGCATTGTCTTCGAGCCCCTATTTGCACAAAAAGCAACAAAGATTGTGAAGGTAACTTCAAAACTTTGAGTTTGAATCTAAATTCAAATTGAACATTTTCTTAAAGTTAATGTCTTTCATTGTAAATTTGTAAATTACTAAATTGTAACTCTAATAGTTTTTTGCATTTTTAAATTTATATTGTAGGTGTCAGAGCCCTTGGTTAGAGTGCTCCGTTTGGTGGATGGGGATGAAACCCCAATGGGTTATCTTTATGAGGCCATGGATAGGGCCAAGGAGGCTATTAGAAATTATTATAAGGGGGACAGCCTCAAGTTTGATCCCATTTGGGAGATTATTGACAGGAGGTGGAACAATCAACTCCACCAACCTATCCATGCAACAGGGTACTTCTTGAACCCCCGTTTCATCCATTCAAGCACCTATACAGATCCTACTGGAGAGGTTATGGAGGGCCTCACTACTTGCATTCAGCGGATGACATCCACGCCTAATGAGGCAGACTACATTGTTAATGAATTGCAAAGTTACAGGGAAAAAAGGGGTGTACTCTTCTCTTCAGACTTGGCAAAGAGAGCAGTATCTAGGCTGCCACCAGGTATAAAATTTGAAATTTACAAGTTACAAAAATGAAATTTTGATAGTTACAAGTTACAAGTTACAATTTTCTAACTTTTTCTTCTTTTTTTTGTAGATGTTTGGTGGACACATTGGGGTGGAAAAACCCCACATCTTCAAAACTTTGCCCTCCGTGTTTTGAGCCAGCCTTGTAGTTCATCCAATTGTGAGCGCAATTGGAGTTTGTTTGAGGCCATCCACACAAAGAAGAGAAACAAACTCGCTCAAAAACACCTCAATGACCTTGTCTATGTGCAATATAATCTTCGATTGCGCATAAAAAAGGTAGAGAAGATATCATATGATGATCCAATTGATTTGGAGGAGATAGATCCATACAGTGATTGGACAGGGCGAGGGGAGCAACCTCCATTGTTTACCGAGGATGAGATTTATGATTTAGAGCGACAGGCAATGGAGGAGGGTGGATTTACATTCTCATTGGATGACCTTGAGGATGATCCTGAGGAGGAGTCATTGCCAGTGCCACCACCAGCAGCTGCAGGAGGATCTACATCTAGGATGGAGGTTGAGGAGCCACAGGCACAGCAGGAGCGGAGTCCTATGATTACACGGACACCCTCTTCCGGTCCCATACTGAGATCTAGACATGGGAAGAGGAAGATGTGATTCATGTGAATTTGTAAAAACTGAAATATATTAATGTTTATGACATATGTAGTATTTACTTTCAGTTTTACAAAAACAATTTGCTATTTCATTTTGTTTCAGACTATTATCATATCAGCACATTGAGCATTCCACATGAGGATGCCATTTTGTATCCAATTTCTTTCAAATCAATCAAATATAGCTTGTTTCTTATATGTACTCATTTATTGACTCATTGGATGCATCTTATCTTTGAATTTTGCAAAAAAAATGAGTTTTTAGTGAAGTTTAAGCAATTTTTTAAGTTCCCGAATTTTTTCCGAGTTTTTGCCGAGCCGAGTTTTTCGGGCTTGCCGAGTACTTGAAAATGCCGAGTTTCCCAACTATGACTGTAGCAACAGTAGAAAGTCGATTACTGTAGCAACAGTAAAAGACAAAACAAAACAATACAAAATGACCATTAATAAAAGTAGAACATATTCTAACACCCTCCCTTAATGGTCAATCGATCAAAAACACCAAGTTGCCCCTTGAATTTGACAAATTTATCCGGGCTCAGAGACTTGGTGAGAATATCTGCAGTTTGATCCGCCGTGGGAACATACTGCAGCTGAACTGATCCGTCTGCTACCAGCTTGCCGATGTAGTGACAATGAAGCTCGACATGCTTGGTACGTTCATGGAAGACTGGATTTTTGGCCAGTTTGAGCACCCCTTGATTGTTAGTGTACAGGGGAGAAGGACCTACTTGTGACATGTGCATGTTAGAAAGCATCCGACGGAGCCAAACTGCCTCACATGCTGCTTTAACTGTTCCTTGATATTCGGCTTCAGTCGAGGAAAGAGCCACTGCCTGTTGCTTCTTGCTGGTCCGTGTTACAGCACCTGTACCCAAACTGAATACATATCCAGAAGTAGATTTTCTGTCATCCACTGAACCTGCCCAATCTGAATCTGTATAACCAATCAGCTTTGGATCCTTGCATTTGCCATACAGAATGCTATAATCTGAAGTGCCTTTAACATATCTCAGCACTCGCTTTGCGACAAGCCAATGATCAGCTTTTGGAGCTGTCATGAAGCGAGAAATGTAGCTTACTGCAAAACTAATGTCAGGTCTAGTGGCAGTGAGGTAGATGAGACTGCCCACTAGTTGCCTGAATGTCGTTTCATCAACCGGAGGTGAATCAGAGTTGGCTGATAACTTCAACCCCCTTCTCCATAGGTATGGAGGCAGGTTTGCAGTCCTGCATCCGAAACTTGTCAAGCAGACTCCGAGCGTATTTAGACTGAGAGATAAAGATACCATCAGCGGTCTGCCAAACTTCAATACCCAAACAGTAATGGAGAAGCCCCAAATCTATCATGTCAAAAGCCTGACACAAGTCTTGTTTGATTGCTGCAATCAGGTGTGCTGAACTCCCAGTAATGATCAAGTCATCAACATAGATAACAAGAAACAAAACATCATCACCAGAGTGTTTGACATACAAATTAGTGTCAGAAGGGCTGCGCTGAAAACCATGATCAACCAAGTACTGATCAATCTTGATGTACCATGCACGGGGAGCCTGTTTCAGTCCATAGAGTGCTTTCACGAGCCTACATACTTGATGTTCTTTTCCGGCAACCTTGAAACCAAGAGGTTGCGTCATGTAGACTTCTTCCTGTAACTCACCGTTGAGAAAGGCACTCTTGACGTCCATCTAATGAACTGTCCATCCGAATTGGGCTGCAATTGCGAGAAGAACACGAATTGTGCTCATCTTGGCAGTAGGAGCAAAAGTCTCCTCATAGTCAATGCCCTCCCGCTGTGTGAATCCCCGAGCAACTAATCTTGCCTTGTATTTATCCAAAGTGCCATCGGCATGATACTTGACCTTATAGACCCATTTGCAGCTAATAGGTTTCTGCCCAGGAGGAAGATCAGAGAGATCCCGAGTGTGATTCTTCAGAAGACTATGGTATTCTGTCTGCATAGCCTGTTCCCACTCTGGAATTCCTTTAGCCTCTGAATATGTTTGAGGCTCATAGATGCTATGTAGGTTGGCCATAAGAGCAAAATTGACTGTGTTTGGCTGCTTGCTCTTGCTGCGAGTTGATCTACCCTCAACGAGCTCATCATTATGAAGATCACTAATAGTCTTGAGCCACCACTTAGGCCGACGAGTAGAAGTACCAACATCTGAAGTAGGCGAGACAGCATCTTCTGGGATTGCTGGAACAACGTCATCTGGATATAAATCCTAAGGAAGATCAGGTGGTGCTATATCATGACCAGTAGACTCCTCATCTTCAGAGTCAGAATGCTCTGAAGCCCTCCCATCAAGGGAACCAAGAGGAAGACAAACACCATCATCAGGAACCTTTATAGGCTGATCCTCAGGGCTGGTTGTAGGAACAAAGGGACCAGTAGTCTCATCAATCACAACATCACGACTGAATATGAGACGATCGGTCTCCACATCAATCAATCTGTATGCCTTGTGATTGTCGTTGTAACCATAGTTGGCTCACTCGCCAAAAACTCGCGAGTATTTTTGCCAAACGAGTATTTGCAAGTTTTACTCGCCAAAAAGTATGGCCGTACTTTTCACAAAAACTCGCCTAAAAACTCGCCGTTTATTTGCAAAAACTCGGCTGCTCAGCAAAAAAGACCCCCCTTGTCAGAATAAAGGCAATTTTCATTCATTTTTTGCCTCCATCAATTGCTCTGTTTCTTCCTGCGAGGGGCGCTACCCCTCGACCCCGCTGGGGGCCGTTGCCCCCAGACCCCCACGAGGGGCGCTGCCCCTCAACCCCGCTGGGGGCGTTGCCCCCAAACCCTCACAAGGGGCGCTGCCCCTCGACCCCATTGGGGGCGTTGCCCCCAGACCCCCACGAGGGGCGCTGCCCCTCAACCCCGCTGGGGGCGTTGCCCCCAAACCCCCACAAGGGGTGCTACCCCTTGACCCCATTAGGGTCATTGCCCTCAAAATCAGATTGAATTCATTTGGTTTTCTAGGTACTCTCCAAGTCCAAGTTTCCAAGTTTTCCTACAAGTCTTCATCTATAATATCATCTAGTTCTACCTCTCCCCTAGTTTTCACTAGACATGGGAAGAGGAAGATATAAATTTGTAAAATATATTAATATAGTATTTACTTTCAGTTTTACAATAACAATTTGCTATTTTCATTTTGTTTCAGACTATTATCATATCAGCGCATTGAGCATTCCACATGAGGATGCCATTTTGTATCCAATTTCTTTCAAATCAATCAAATACAACTTGTTTCTTATATGTACTCATTTATTGACTCATTGGATGCATCTTATCTTTGAATTTTGCAAAAAAAATGCGTTTTTAGTGAAGTTTAAGCAATTTTTTAAGTTGCCGAGTTTTTTTTGAGTTTTTGCCGAGTTTTTGCCGAGCCGAGTTTTTCGGGCTTGCCAAGTACTTGAAAATGCCGAGTTTTCCAACTATGGCTGTAACCAGTAAACATAAGCTTCTGGCTCTTGGAGTCCAACTTGGCACGCTTGGCGTCTGGAATCCATACATGAGCGGTAGAACCAAAGACTTTCAAATGGCCCACTTTAGGCTTACGTCCTGACCAGGCTTCTTCTGGAGTCATCTTCTTAACGGCCTGGGTAGGTGACCGATTCAGGAGGTAGACTGCAGTATAAACTGCTTCAGCCCAATATTTCTTGGGTACATGCCTGTACTCTAGCATAGAACGAGCCATTTCAGTAATGGTGCGATTCCTACGTTCAACAACACCATTCTGCTGAGGGGTGTATGGTGTGGTGAGTTGTCATTTGATGTCGTGTTGAGCACAAAAAGTAGAGAAGTCAGTTGAACAAAACTCCCCCCCATTATCTGACCTTAGAGTAACAATGTGAGAACCTGATTCCTTCTCAACTAAGGCCTTATACTGCTGAAATGTACTAAATACATCTGATTTATGTTTCAAAAAATACACCCACATTTTCCGACTAAAATCATCAACAAATAACAAAAAATACCTGGACCCAATAACAGATGGAGTGTTCATTTGTCCACATACATCAGCGTGAACCAATTGAAGTACCTTGGAGGCGCGCCAAGAATCACCATCCGAGAACGGTGTCCGATGCTGCTTTCCAGCTTGACATGCTCCACAAACTCCATGATTTTGAGTTTGGATCTCAGGTAGACCAGCGACCAAACCCTCCCGAGACAGTTGAGAGAGATAGGGCACGTTCAAGTGCCCATAACGTTGATGCCAAAGCTTGCTGATGGAAGTACTCCTTGCTGCCAGAGCGTGCTCCTGAGAATCACCGGAATCAGCAAGTCTGTATAGACCATGATCCTCAAGTCCCATAGCAATCGTAGTACGTGTTGCCTTATGAACAATGCTGCAAGTGGACGAACTGAAAATAACGTCCAACTAAGGAGAATGCTTCATGATCTAGCTGACAGAGAGAAGATTATGTTCCATGCCTGGAACATAGTAGATATCAAGAAAGAGTAAATTTCTTCCTCCAAAGTGAATCTGAACATTGCCCTTACCAGCAACTGTGTACTCTTCGCCGCCTCCAAAGATCACTGAATCAGTGAATGGTTCAAATTTGGTGAACCAATCTCGACAATGAGTAAAATGCCGAGAAGCCCCAGAATCAATATACCAGGCAGAAGATTGGACGGGATTTGCAGTTCTCTTGGCCATAAAAGCATAGAATGCAGACTCTTTCTGCTCGGTGTGCTCCGCGACATTTGCCTTTTGTTGAGACCCTCCCTGCTTCTTTTGTTCAGAAGCCATCCGAATGCGACAATCAGCCTTCATATGACCAAATTTATGGCAATAATTGCACTGAACGTTCTTTTTCTTCTTGCTGTCCTGAGAAGAACCAGAGCTTTTCGGCTGAGAAGATTGAGCCTTCCCTTTGTTCTTAGCAGAAGATTTGGCAGAGAACGCTTGCTCGGTGGAGGTGAAACTGGTATTGCTTCCAAACTGTTGTCGCCATCGATCCTGCTGCAAGAGCTTGTTGCACAGATCGTCAAACTTGAGATCAACATTGGTGGAGGTGATATTCAGCGTCTCGATGAAGTGCTCATATGAACGCGGAAGACTTTTCAGAGTAATGACAACCATGTCTTCTTCCTCCATTGTTTGACCAATCGCCTCCAACTGATCACGAATGTCCTTAATCTTCGTGAGATGTTCCTGTAAAGACATTTTCTCATCCATCATGATGGAAAAGAGCATGTTCTTTAGAAAGAACGCTCTGCTCTTGTCGGAGGTTTCATGAAGTGCCTTCAAATAATCCCAAATTTCTGAAGCAGTTTTGCCAGACGGTACCTGAGGTAGCTGCTCATCCGTGACGGAGAGTTTGATGAGCATGACGACTTCTCGGTTGCGTTCATTCCATTTGTCCTAGTCCTTTCCGACTACAGTGGGACGAGGCGAGTTCCCCAAAACGATCTGATCGAGGCAACGATATTCGAAGATCGTAATCATGCGCTGCTTCCAGGTGTTGTAATTCTTCCCGTTGAACTTTTGGCTGCTTTCGAGCATTATGTTCGTCAGAGATGCCATCACGTACCCTGAGGTCAAACTGGTGAAGGCAAAACGAAAACAAAAAACACACAAATTCAAAGAGGAAACCCTAGCACGAATTTCAAGGCACGTTGATGACGAAGGCCAAAAAAATTGAAGAATACCTAGAAGAGAATGCTGAAAACCCACATAATTTTCTGACTACCCAAAAAATTTCATCAACACCAAATGGCACAAATTTTGAGGCACGAAAATCGAGGTACCCAGAAAAAAAAATAACGACAACCCAGTTGAGGTCTGGGAAAACCCATAAGGAATCTGGTCTCAGAAAAAAAAATTCAAGTTCAAAAAATAGGGCAAAACCCTAAACGAGTTTGCAGAACCCTAGGCATCCATTAAAACTCAAAAAAATTGCACAAAAGAGGCTGGAAACTCCACGAAATTGTGTCAAATTGAGACTGAGATGCACGTCACACTTGGTCAAAGTGAAGGCGACGTTCCACAGAAAAAAATCGCGACCAAGAATGGTCAGAAAAACGCGGCCAAAAAGAGGACGTTTCTTAAAAAACATGGCCAGAATTTGCAGTCAAAATCGCGGCCAAATCGTCCCTGCAAGAGAACGCGACCAGGAAGATCGCGGGTAGCAAGAGGAGGGTCGCGCGGAGCAGACAAGGAGACCCGACACGGAAGAAAAACGCAGTTGAAGACAGTCAAGAATAAAGACGGCGCCAGAAAGAGCCAGAACTCACACGCGATTGGAGAAAGAACGCCCAAACAGGAGAAGCCACGAAAATAATCCGCGGCCCTAGGGCACAGATGCCTGCATTTTTGCTTGTAACAGGAGCACATAAAATTTCGTATTATAGCTATGGAAAGCCCACGAATTTTTTTTTTTGAAAACTAAAAAATTTCGAAATTACAGCCAAAAGGAAGGCTCACGAAATTTCCAAAAACCCTAATAGGCTCTAATACCATGAAATGGTAAAGGATTTCATATATTAAACTAAAAAAGAGAAGTTACAAAATATATAAGAAGAGAATTGACTACTGTAGCAATAGTAGAAAGTTGATTACTGTAGCAACAGTAAAAGACAAAACAAAACAATACAAAATGACCATTAATAAAAGTAGGACATATTCTAACAGAGTTTCTATCAATTGTGAGACCTTCTTAATGAGTTTGCATTTGATCAATGTGAAATATACATTAATTGAATATATACGTATACATGTACACGTCTACGATGAACTCATGCACATGAGTAAAATATGTACATGAGTATACATAGATAGACGTATCTATGTATACTTATGGACGGAATACCCATATGTGTGGGAACGTCAAACGGCGTCAAACGGACAAGTAGCTATATATATATATATGTATACACATATATATCTTCATGTATATATGTCAATTGATGTTGTGAATTATGTGTAATGGCAATGTTAAATAAATATACGATATATATATGCATAGTTGGAAAACTCGCCCCAAGAAAAAACTCGCCAAGCCAAAAACTAGAGAGTTTTTAAAACTCGGCAAAAACTCGGCAAAAAAACTCGGGAACTTAAAAAATTGCATAAATTTCAGTAGAAACACATTTTTTTTGCAAAATTCAATGACAAGATGAATCCAATGAATCCATAAATGAGTACAAAAGTGTTTTCTATTAATTTTGATTGACTTCAATGTAAATTGATTACAAAATCGCAATCACATTCTTATGCGGAATCCCAATGGCTAAAAGCCTGAAAGTCTAATACATGAAAGCAATAAAACTAGAACTAGAAGCAAATACTAAACAGTAACTAAATACAACATGCTAGGCTTTCCTCTTCCCTAGTCTAGCAGCAGCTAGGGAAGAAGGGGTGGGTCCTCTAGCCCTCCCGCGTGTGCGTGGAGGTGGTGGCGGTGATTGCACTCGCGGTGCTATTGCTATTGCTACTGGCTCCTCGGCTGGCATGGAAGGTTGTGTCTGTGGCTCTGGCTGTGGCATGGAAGGTTGTGTCTGTGGCTCTGGCTCAGGAATGTCCTCCAACCCTACATCTCCTGATGCACCCATATCCTCCATTGCTTGTCTCTCAAAGTCAAGGATCTCGTCCGCGCTAAACAATGGAGGCTGCTCATCTCGCCCTGTCCAATCACTATAAGGATCTATCTCATCTAAATCAATAGGATCCAGTGATTTTTCTTCTACTCTCTTTGTGCGCAACCGAAGGTTGTATTGCACAAAGACAAGATCATTCAGGCGCTTTTGTGCTAACTTGTTCCTCTTTTTCGTGTGAATGGACTCGAACAAGCTCCAATTGCGCTCACAACTGGATGCACTACAGGGCTGACATAATACGCGGAGGGCAATTTTTTGAAGATGTGGGGTTTTTCCACCCCAATTTTTCCACCAAACCTCTGCAAAAAAAATAAATATTGAAGAGTTAGAAAACAAAGTCAAAGACTCAAAAGTCAAAAGTAAAACACATTTTATCAAATTATATGATCATGATGCATGTGAAATAAACTTAAAAGTTAAAGACTCCCAATTTTATACTTGGTGGCAGAGTGTTTCTTCCTCTAAGAGCCATCTCTGAAGAAAAGAGATTACCAGTTGCTTCCCTGTACATTTCCAACTCCATGACGATGTGGTCTCTCGCTGCAACCTCAGATTCCATCCTCTGAAAGCATGTCATGAGCCCCTCCATAACCTCTCCATTAGGATCGGAGAAGCTCTCTGAGAAGAAATAATAAGGGTTGAGGAAGTACCCTGCTGCATGGATGGGTTGGTGGAGTTGATTGTTCCACCTCCTATCAACAATTTCCCATATGGGATCAAATTTTAGGCTGTTCCCCATGTAGTAACTTTTGATAGCCTCTTTGGCCCTATCCATGGCCTCATAAATATATCCCATGGGGTTTTGATCCCCATCTACCAAGCGAAGGACTCTTACCAAGCGCTCCAACACCTAGATTAAAAATACAAAAAGATCAAAGTTAGAAATTTATAATGAAAGGCTTAAAGTTAAATTAAAAAATATATATATTTATATTCAACTTGAGTTTAAAATTAAAATCAAAGTTTTGAAGTTACCTTCACGATCTCTGTAGCTTTTTGTGCAAACAAGTGGTCAAAGACTATTGCAGCAACTCTCTCTCCTTCGGGCTTCTTTGAATATGAGGAGTCATTCCATGCTTGACTCACAAACATTTGTTTTAAAAAGCCCAAAGAATCCAAAATGCTTTGCAACGTTATGAAAATCGTTGCAAACCTTGTGGCACCTGGTCTCACCAACTCCTTCCCTTGCGTATGATCTCTCATCAAGCTAAGAACCCAAGGGTGATTGTAGATAAATTTTGTGATGCTCCTTGCATCATCTACAATCGGTGCCACCCAAACAAGTTTGCCTATGTCCTCCAAAAGAAGGTCAAGGCAATGTGCCGCACAAGGTGACCAAAAGAGTGATGGATGTCTAATCTCAAGCATTCTTCCTGCTGCCACATACGCTGCTGCATTATCTGTGATAACTTGCACCACATTAGCAATCCCCACCTCCATCACAACTTCTTCCAACAATGTACACAATGTATCTGCAGTTTTTATCCTGTTGGAAGCATCTATCGACTTCCAAAACACAACTTCACCTTTGCAAGCAACCAAAAAGTTAATGATGGTGCGGTTTCTCCCATCCGTCCACCCATCAGAAAGAATGGAGCAGCCATATTTCTTCCATTTAACTTTTTGTTGTTCAACCACTTGCATTGCCCTTTGGGTTGCATTTGTGAGCAACCTGCAGGTACAAAGTAAAATAATTAAATAAGTACAAAATTGTAAGTTTTAAACAAAAAATAGCTTCAATTCAACATAAATAATAAATTATAAATTAATTTGATTTAAAGAACATAAACTTAGCATAAAATTTAAGTTGACTTTCACCTACCTCCCACTCAAATCTTTGCGAGAAGGTGGCTTGAAGCCTTTTCCCGCAACTGTCAATGCAGTGACCATATTGTGCCAATAGGGACTACTCGCCACATTAAATGGTATGTTATTGAAATACCAAAAGTCAGCACATGCCGACTCGGCATGTTGATGCACCTCCTTGTTCCACCCTGTAGCCTCCAATGATACCTGTGCTCCTGGTGTGTTTCGAGGCACAAAAAAACTCTGTGGGTTGCGTGAAGATGAAGGTGGTGGTGGCACTGGCACTCTAGTCGAAGTCGAACTAGAGGAAACGGGGGGCCTAGAGGACAGTACAGCTGTGGCTGTGCTATGAACGCGAATCCGTGGACCACGAAGAGAGCCAACAATGCCAATATCTCCCTCCTCATCTGACTCTATCTCCATGTGCTCAGCCTCGTGCTCCTGAGTTTGGCCATGGGCATGCGCATGTCCACTAGCTATGGCAGCTGCTATGGCTTTTTTTGCCCTCTCCCTTTGCATTTTTCTTTCCTCGGCAATTGAGAGTAGTGCAAGCATCTCTCTTCTAATCTCTTCTTTGGGCTTCTCACAAGGCTTGGCATCACGCTGAGGAATGCCTGCAAGATGGTATTTGAGGCGATTTATGCCTCCATGATATGTATTCTTGCACTCACTGCAAACAACTGTTCCAGGTACGTGCCCTCTCACACCATACTTCCATGTAGGGTCTCTAGCCCCTGCAGGACGAGTGCCTGGAACCCATGATGATGGTGTAGACGGGGTGGAACATGGTGGGGCGGGGTTGGAACCTGATGCTGAGCCAGAAGCCATTATAGTGTGTATTCAATGCTCAATGATCAATCTACACACACAAAAAATATGTACAACATATTAGTTTTTTAATACAAAAAAAATTTAAAAACAACCTAAATCATTAAAAATTTAAAACTTAAAAGATATAGAGCTAAATTTGATTTAAATTGATACAAATGTGTTTAAATGAATTATAAATTAACATTATTAACTAATCTTATCATTTTACACAAAAAATGAACCTAGGTCTGAAAATTTCAAAAAACAATGAAAAAAATGAAAAAAATCAGCAAAAATCAACAAAAGATTGTGATGAATCTTGTTTTTTGGATTGTAAATGCAAAAAAATTGTTTCTTTGTGCTCTATTATGACTTTTTTTCAATTTGGAATGAGTATTTTGCAAGAAGAATGAAAGAAAATGATTAAGCAAAAATAAAAAACAAAAACAAAACCCCTACCTGTGAATCGAATTTCTCTTCAAAATCCACACAAAATGGCGTTTGAATCTGCTCTCCTCGATGGCAAATCGTTGGAAATGATATCTCCTTGCTTGGGGGGGGGTTTTGAGCTCCTCACACAAACTATCATTCAATTTCGAAATGAAATGAAACTGAAAAAAGACATTTTCTACTTTATGTTCTACGCAGCCGAGTTTTTTTGTCGGACTCGCGAGTTTTTAGTGGCGAGTTTTTCAAAAAACTCGAAAAAACTCGTTTTTTAAAGGATGGCAAGTTAACCTCGTAAAAACTCGCGGTGGAAAAAAACTCGCGAGTTTTTCGCGAGTGTGCCAACTATGTATATATGTACACATATATATACACATGTGCATTATTATTTTATGGAATGAACGAATATATGTATATGCATTTGAATATCGAAAGATGCATACTATAATCGTGTAATTTGATTATATACACACAAACACACACACACATGTATATATAATATGTAATGTTATTAATATATATATATATGTATATTATATATTATATATTATATATTATTATATATATATACATATAAATGTTGATAGTGCTGTTTGTATATTATAAATATTGACAACGTTGTTTATTCTATAAAGCACATGGAATGTATGGAACGCATTTCATACATTTTTAAAGTAAAGCGCATAAGACTATATGCAAATGTTAAATGAATAAACCTGCTGTTTATTAAGAGTGCAGCGCTATATTATGCACAAGAAATAATAGCCAAAATAATACGTGGTATTAGAATGTTGACCAAGTCGACGCTGGAAGTAATATCAATCCGCAACGGATGAATTAAACTTTGACTTAGTCTCGAAACTTAAAGCAAACCAAAGGAATATGAAACATGGTGTTTTGGTGGTGCCAAACTGAGGAAAGCACAAACCAAGTAGAAGTCTTAACCTGCAATACAAATTACAAATGTGAAGCAATGAGAATATATGAATTGGTCATATTAAGGAGCTGGCCAAATAAGTCGATCTGTAGGAGACCATCACCTTGCATTTCTACTGATCATTCTTGCTGTCCAGTTGAATGGGGTGACTCATTCTTTTGTTGAGTATGTGTTTTATGTACACTGTTTCCAGCTGTTGCCTTTTGTCATTTTTGCTGAGTCAAACTTTCTGAGCTGAGAAGTATCAATTTTGTTACCATGTTTCCAGCCTTCAGTTGGTGATCTTTTTGTATAAATAGAGGTGCCTTTCACTTCATTTGGGATGCATTCTTGCTTTCTAAATTCTGATTTTCTGAGTGTTACTTTCCTGCAATATTGAGCTATGAGATTGAGATGTTTTTAGTGTGAAATTAGTGAGGTTTTTAGAGAGATTTCTTTGTGGGATTTGGTCAAGGGAAGGATTTGCAAACTATTTGGTGGAGGCTGTGCTAGGAAACCTGTTTTATCAATTGGAGCTATCTGATTACAGGCATGCTAGTTCTCTACTTTACTTTTATGTTTTAAGTTGAAAAGATTGTTTGCTTTTATGAGTGTTGCTTGAATTGATTTGAAATAGGAAAAGAGATGTCTTGTGTTTGTTTATGCCCATATAAGGGGAATATCTTAGAATACTACGTATGTAGGTATGAGTGCTAAAGTGTTCTATTATAGACTATGTTAAGTCTTGCTTAAATAGTCATAGTTTGTTTATAAGGGAGTTAGTGAAGATTGTTTTATGTTTCAGTTTGGTTACCATAGTGTAATGTTAAGAGGAAATAGGTTGCTCCTGGGATTAAAGATTACCCAATGGAGGGAATTGCCTAAGCATAGAATATGTATGGGCTTAACCAGTGTTCCACGGGCTTTTGGGGACGGGGACGGGGGGACGGCAGGGGACGTGTTTCCGAGACATGGGGACGGGGGGCCTAAGTTTCGGAACGGCAGAGGGACGACGGGGGGACGGCAGCGAGGGGGCAGTTGGGTGTTGAAATACATATAGTACTTGAAAAAAAGTTATAAAAATATGTATAAGTATAAGATTTATACATCTTGGAGACAACTAGGAGTCCCCTAGATGTCTTGAGGACACCCCAACGTCCTCAAAATCCTACCAGCGTCTTGGAGACAACGACACTAGTGGTGGGATGGTGGCGTTAGTGGTGGCCTGGTGGGGGGACGTCTCCCCCAAGTCCCCAAGTCTCCGAGACGTCCCCCTCTAGGAAACACGGGGTTTTTTGGGGGGGATGCATCCCCGTGGAACACGGGTCTTAACAAATCAAGCTAGGAAGGTGTGTGAATAGGATGACTCTCACTCGAAGTAACTGGGTGATGAATTCTTTGGCCAAAGTAGTGTAAGTTGCCACTGTTTATGCTGTGATCTAGTTAGGCATTCAAGTCCGAGATTGTCATACTCGTAGGTAGAAGCTACTGTATGATTAAGTTATAGTTTGTAGGACACAACACCAAGCTCGGGGAAGGCTAGTATTATGGGGTTATCCAACCAATCTTTTCGTCAAAGGATAGGGCCATCTTACCTGATAGGTAGATGTGCGGGGGATCGCAATAAGTCCATGATTGGCGCGAAAGCGCTTGAGTGATGTTTCTCCTCATCAATTGGCGGCCAAGATTTGAAGGTGGATTACCTGGACCATATCTATTTCTAGTGCCGGAAGCTCAGAAGAGCTATGCATGTACTTTGTATCCGTTTGTATGAAAAGAAGTAAACATGAATGTTGTACTAGAGTTTATTCTTTATGAATTCAATAGTACGGAAAGATTTGTGAAATTACAATGGAATGCAATGGAAGTTTGGAATAGTGTTTATTTCATATGTGCATTTAATTTACATTTTAGAAAAGAAAAAATTTATTGCTATGTTATGGCATCATGGTTTATTTACTTGTGGTTTAAAACTTTGGAAAAAAAAATTGTAGAACATTGGGCATGTTACACGCGGTATCAGAGCTACTAGGTTTAACTCTGGAACCTATGTGCTAGCTATGTTTTCCCTCCAATATTAAACGAATCTAATGTTTGGAATTCTTGTGCCAGGATGTGCGTCTCAAGTTAACTGCAAGAAAGTCAATGAGCGGAAATGAGCACTACCTATGGGCCAGGAAGGAAAAAGAAGCCCCTGTTTGTACCATAAAGGGAACCAACTACGACAACACCATTTGGCTAAGCAATACCGAGACAATCAATCATGCCTTATTGCGAATTAGCCAAAAAAAGAGAAGGATGAGACATGAAGCCAACTACAATCATTTACCTCTTGTCTCTCGAACACAATCAGACTCATTATCACTCTCTAGGGATATGCTCTCAAAATGTAGTGTCAGTCCAGCTATGTTGTTTAGAGACCCTCGTGTTATACCCATGGCTGAATTCATTGTAATAGCCACAAGTGGCGAGTCTGAGGGTTATGTACCTCGAAATTATGTGTCGGAAGATAAATCCGAGGTATACTATCCTTTTTGGGATAGAGAAGAGCAAATGAGAGGAGCAGAAATCTAAAGGGTATACCCCGTTGAGCTATATATCTGGAAGTGAATCTGAAGGATACTCTCCTCTTGACTACTTGAATAGTCATTTAATGTAAAACAAGGATATTGAAATCCTTATGTATAAATGAAAATCATATTCTTATCAAAACTTGTGCATAAGTTTTTCAATAAATTGTTTATATGTGAAAATATGCTCTTGTATGATGTTTAGGAAACAATTAGTAAACTTTCTTAGATCTAATTCCATGAAACCCTCCAGGTGTACTTTGACTTGAAAATGGTTAGAACTCACACTAACCTTGGGGAAAGTCAGGAAGTAGGACAGGGGGTGAGAATGTTGAAGCCAAGTTGGATCATATTCTGGCAATGATGGATGAAACCGGGGAACGAATAGGAAACTTTGAACAAGAAGTAAGGGGGAAAGATAGGGTGGAAGAAGAAATACCAAATGAAGATGAGGAAGTGCCTCATGAGAAAGAGGAAGAGGGAGAAAATTCTCGAGATCACACCCATGTTAATGAACATGAGACTAATAAAACACAATCATAGTCCAAAACTGAAAGTAGTAAGAGAAGACGTGTGGCAACTAAATTATCTAGAGATATGAAAAAAATTACCCCTCCCAAATTTGAAGGAAGTACCAATGGAGATGAGGCTGAAGCTTGGTTGATACAAATGGAAAAATACTTTGAGATTAGAAACTATTCTAAGGTCACAAAAGCTATTTGGGGAGCCTTCCAATTGGTAGGTGAAGCTTCTAACTAGTTGATGAACAAAAAGATGGAATTAGGGCTTAGTTCACTAAGGCTAACCTAGAGTGAATTTGTTGAAATTTTTCGGAAAAGGTGGTTACCCCAACTTTTCTATGATCAAAAGCTCACTAATTTTCAGAATTTAAGGCAAGGAGACTCGTCGGTGAACGATTATTGGGAGAAATTCACCCGTCTTTTGAGGTACGTTCCTATGCATCAAAAAGACAAGCGATTTTGAATCAAGAAATTCATCATGGGGTTGAATAACCAAATAGGTGGTGAAGTTGATGTCCATGGTCCAGCAACCATGGATCTAGTTTATGAGAAAGCAATTAAGCAAGAGCAAAAGCTTAAAGCTATCTTGAACTATCGAGAAAGGAGTCGAAAGAAGTTCGAAAGGCTTCAAGATAATCAAACTCCAAAGAAGTTTGGTGGAGGGCCAGATTCTTAGAAGCAAGGGGACAAAGGACCCCGAAACAATTGGAGTGAACCTAGAAGGGATCATGGAGGAAGAAAATTCAACAACAATAACAGCAACACTAGAGGAAATGCCAATAATATTGATAAGCCTGCAAAGAAAAAGGGACCAGCGAGAGGATGTTTCACATGTGGCGGGGATCATTATGCCATTAATTGTCCCAACAAGCCATCAAGATCGCAATCTCAAGGATATTCTCTTCCTCCCCAACGTGTTGCTTACCAACAAAGGATCCATGCCGCTTTGGACAACCGGCAAGCTGAGTTCCAGATCACTCCAATAGAAACTCCTTAATAACTATCTTATACGAAAGATTAAAATCCGATGATATAATTCAAGGTCTTCCTAAAGTTGAACAATTGTCAGAAGTCCGTTGGAATACTTCAATATCGAAAAATCGAAAAAAAAAATTTTAAAAATTGAACATACACCTGGCAATATTTTTTGGAAACTTTTGGGGGTCATTCAACAGTGTTAGAATAACTATGGAGCATAGTCAGAATCACTTGGTCAATGAAATTCAAAAGGTTTATCGATCCCAGGGAGTAAAAATTTCTGATAAACATATAGAAATTATTGTGCGCCAAATTACATCGAAAGTTTTAGTTGTAGATGTGGAAAAGCAAGTATTTTGTTTGGTATACCTATTTCTATTCTTATTGATACTGGAGGCACAAAAAAATTTGTTTCACCTAAAGTAGCTAGTCAAATTTCTAGGAAGGCTGGTTATATGGAAAATTCTTGGGTTGTAGAGTATGCAAACCAGACAAGAGCTGAGGTGAGGCAATGTCTTTTCAAGGCTAAGGTTGAACTTCCAAGTTTTTCTACAGAGGTCAATTTGTACATAGCACCCTTAGGATCCTATGATGTAATCTTAGGGATGAATTGGCTATGGAACCATAGGGCTAAGGTGGATTGCCATGCTAAGACTGTAGAATGATTAGATGACCTAGGTAATCAAGTATCTTTGCAAAGAACACCTAGAGAAATAAAATTGTGCCAAATAACAGCTATGCAAATGCATAAAGCTAAGAAGAAAGGATGTCAACTCTTTGCAATTAAAATGGAAAAACTGGAGGAAAGTGAGGAATCCATTTCTCAAGAAGTTGAAGGTGAAAAGGTGGAATCGGGAGAAACGGATGTGGAAAAGTATCCTATTCTTCAGAAATTTTTGGATGTCTTTCCAGATGAATTACCTGGAATGCCTCCCAAAAGAGTGTTTGATTTCACCATTGACCTTGTACCAAGAACAAAACCTATTTCCAAAGCACCCTACAGGATGACCACAACAAAACTTATGGAACTTAAGGCACAGTTAGAGTTGTTGTCAAATGGGCTAATTAAACCCAGTGTTTCGTCATGGGGAGTGCCAATAATCTTTGTAAAGAAGAAAAAGATGGTACATTGCGCTTATGTATCAATTATCAGATGCTTAACAAAGTTACAATAAAGAATAGGTACCCATTGCCACACATTGATGATCTTTTCGATCAAATGCGAGGAGTGACAGTGTTTTCAAACATTGATCTACGGTCAAGTTATCATCAACTGAGGATCAAGGATGAAGATAGTTTTAAAACTGCATTCAAGACTAGATACGGTCATTATGAGTTCACAGTCCTACCTTTTGGACTTACGAATGCACCTGCAACATTTATGAACCTAATGAATAACGTATTTAGGGATTGCTTGGATAGATTTGTATTTGTTTTCTTAGACAATATATTAATCTATTCCAAGAATGAAGAGCATTGTAGACATTTGGAAATTGTCTTACAATGGTTAAGGGAGCATAAGCTTTACGAAAAACTTTCCAAGTGCACCTTCTTCTATCTTGGTCACATGATTACAGTTGATGGAATAGCAGTAGATCTTGCTAAGATAAAAGCAACACTTGAGTGGCCAGTGCCAAAGAGTGTATCTGAGGTTAGAAGTTTTATGGATTTGGCGGGTTACTATCGGAAGTTTGTGGCAAACTTTTCCAAGATAGTTTTTCCTATTACTTCATTACAGAGGAAAGGGGAAAAGTTTGAGTGGTCTGAAAAGTGTCAAGAAAAATTTGACCCCTACTCAAGGAGAAGTTGACTACAGCACCAATCTTGAAGGTACTCAATCCAGAAGACAATTTTACTATCATACGGATGCATCGGGTGAAGGATTAGGTGGAGTCTTGATGCAAGAAGGGCGAGTTATAGCTTATGAATCAAGAAAGTTGAAGCCCTATGAGAAAAGTTGTGTCGCATGATTTAGAGCTGGCAGCAATAGTTCACACGTTGCAAATGTGGAGACACTATCTAATGAAAAAACCATTTGAACTAAAGACGGATAATCACAGTCTTTAGTATTTGTTCACCCAACCCAACCTTAATGCACGACAGAGGAGATGGTTAGAGCTGATAACTGATTACGAGTTCAACATTAGCTACATCAAGGGAAAAGAAAATCGGGTTGTCGATGCTCTAAGTCGTAGGAGGCATATCACTTCAATAGTAGCAATTCAAACTGACTTCAAGGACCAAGTGTTGCAAAAATCCAAGGGTGATGAGTATTATGAGAAAGTCAAGAAAGCACTCTCGAATAATCCGCACGACACAAGGTGTGAAGGATTCCATTTTGAACCTAGTGGATTGTTAAGGTTTAAAGGAAGGATATACATGCTCAATTCTAAAGAATTAAAGAACTTGGTATGGAAAGAAGTTCACAATTCACCATACTTTGGACATCCTAGTGTGACCAAGATGTTGTTGAATGTGAAGCCTTTATATTTTTAGAAGGGAATGAAGAGAGATGCTACCAATTTTGTAGCAAAGTGCTAAGAATGTCATAGGGTAAAAGCGGAACATCATCACCCTGCAAGACTTTTGTATCCTCACGATGTTCTTGAGAGTAAGTGTCAAGTCATAAGTATGGACTTTGTGCAAGGCCTACCTATGTCTAAGAACAAGCATAATGCCATTCTTGTGGTAGTGGACAAGCTTACCAAGGTAGCACATTTTATTCCTAGGAATTTAACTGATGGAGCTCCTGTCATAGCATGAAAGTTTATTCAAGAAGTGTTTAGATTGCATGGAATTCCAGAGAAGAACATATCGGATAGAGATGCCCGAGTGACTTCTAGGTTTTGGCAAACCCTGTTTTCTTCACTTGGTACCCAGTTGAATATTAGTTCAACATATCATCTAGAGACGGATGGTCAAACTGAAAGAGTTAACCAGGTACTTGAAGATTTACTGAGAATGTATTGCATGGATCAGCAATACAAGTGGGAAGATTACCTACCATTGGTGGAGTTTGCATACAACAATTATTATCATTTTGCAATTAAGATGGCTCCATTTGAAGCATTGTATGGTCAGAAATGTCATACTCCTATAAGCTGGGATAAGCTTGAAGATAGGCTAAGCCTAGGACCAGAGATGTCAAAAATGGAAGAGCAAGTTGGAATTATTAAGCAAAGATTAGCAGAAGCTAATGGTAGACAGAAAATTTATGCAAATTCCAAGTAGGTACCCAAAAATTTCTCAATAGGAGAAAAGGTTTTGTTAAGGGTTAAGCCTCATAAGAGTTCTATTAAGTTTGGAAAATCATCCAAATTCGCTCCACGCTATGTAGGTCCTTTTGAGGTTCTTGAAGAGATTAACTTTGTTGCGTATCGAATTGCCCTGCCACCAGCTCTTGCTTGGATGCACAATGTCTTTCATGTCTCTTACCTTAAAAAGTATATACCAAGTGATAATCATGCGATTGATTGGAATGCTTGACAAGTTCAGGACCCGGGGGTGGTAACAATCGAGCTTCTCAGAGTGCTCGGAATGCGTAAGCTTCACTTGCGAAACAAAGAGGTTTTGCAATGCAAAGTCCAGTGGGATTAGTATGCAGAAGATTTGGCCACCTAGGAAGACTATGCTGAGATCAAGTAGAAGTTTCCTAATGTTTTACATGCTTTTGAGAGTTCTTGAAAACAATATTCTTTTGTCTATGTTTTATTGTTTGCTATTACTTATTTACTTTTACCAAGATGTGTGAAAATGCTTTAATGTGTGTGTTTATGCTTTATGTATTTCTGAAATACAATAAATGAATGTTTGATTCAAATAAAGTTATGCAATGATTTTTTTTATGAAATATTCAAATATATGATGCAAAAGATTGTAATTGATTCGGCTAACTACGTTATCTATGTACTAAGTTGGTTGTAGGGACAAATTCAATCCTCTAGAAGAGAGGGGAAGTATCACTCAGGAGAAGAGAATTGGTCAGGTAACCCCTAAATGAGTCTAACTGAGCTTTCACACGCTCACTTCTAGAATAGTCGAGTGAAGTCAATATCTTGGAAATGGTAAGTTACCTAAGTCTTGTTTGTGGATGAACTAGGAGAGGTCATGGTTTTGTTTGTGAGCATTCTTGATATAGTCTAAGTGTTTGATTTGAGTTTTTGCCAATTGTGAGTTCTTCTTAATGTGTTTACATTTGATCGATGTGAAATATACATTAAATGTATATATGCGTATACATGTACATGTCTACGATGAACTCAAACACAAGAGAAAAATATGTACATGAGTATACATATATAGACGTATCTATGTATGCTTATGGACGAAATACCCATATGTGTGGGAACGTCGAACAAACAAGTATATATATATATATATATATATATATATATATATATATGTATACACATATATATAATTCATGTATATATGTCAATCGATGTTGTGAATTATGTGCTATGGCAATGTTAAATAAATATACGATATATATACGTGTACATAAATATATGTATTGATACACGCATATTTATCGACATAATGGAAACGTCCATACGAGTGTATTAATACATATATAAATATACATATGTATATATATATATACACATGTGTGTTATTATTTTATGGAATGAATGAATATATGTATATGCATTCGAATATCAAAAGATGCATACTATTATCGTGTAAGTTGATATATTTATAGATATAAATATATATATAAAAATGTTGATAGCATTGTTTGTATATTATAAATATTGATAGCGTTGTTTATTCTATAAAGTGCATGGAATGTATGGAACGCATTTCATACATTTTTAATGTAAAGCGCATAAGACTATATGCAAGTGTTAAATGAATAAACCTGCTGTTTATTAAGAGTGCAACGCTATATTATGCGCAAAAAATAATAGCCAAAGTAATACGTGGTATTAGAATGTTGACCAAGTCAATGTTGGAAGTAATACCAATCTGCAACGCATGAATTAAACTTTGACTTAGTCTTGAAGCTTAAAGCAGACCAAAGCAATAGGAAACATGGTGTTTTGGTGGCGTCAAACTGGGGAAAGCACGAACCAAGTAGAAGTCTTAACCTGCAATACAAATTACAAATGTGAAGCAATGAGAATATATGAATTGGTCAAATTAGGGAGCTGGCCAAATAAGTCGATCTGTAGGAGACCATCACCTTGCATTTCTACTAACCATTCTTGCTGTCCAGTTGAATGGGGTGACTCATTCTTTTGCTAGGTATGTGTTTTTTGTACATTGTTTTCAGCTGCCACCTTTTGTTATTTTTGCTAAGTCAAACTTTTTGAGCTGAGAAGTGTCAGTTTTGTTATCATGTTTCCAGTCTTCAGTTGTTGATCTTTTTATATAAATAGAGGTGCCTTTCACTTCATTTAGGATCCATTCTTGCTTTCTAAATTCTGATTTTCTAAGTGTTACTCTGCTGCAATATTGAGTTGTGAGATTGAGAGGTTTTTAGTGTGAAATTAGTGAGGTTTTTAGAGAGATTTATTTGTGGGATTTGGTCAAGGAAAGGATTTGCAAACTGTTTGGTGGAGGTTGTGCTAGGAAACCTGATTTATCAATTGGAGCTATCTGATTACATGCATGTTAGTTCTCTATTTTACTTTTATGTTTTAAGTTGAAAAGATTTCTTGCTTTTACGAGTGTTGCTTGAATTGATTTGAAATAGGAAAAGAGATGTCTTGTGTTTGTTTATACCCATATAAGGGGATTATCTTAGCATACTACGTATGTAGGTATGAGTGCTTATGTGTTCTATTATAGAATATGTTAAGTTGTGCTTAAATAGTCATAGTTTGTTTATAAGGGAGTTAGTGAAGATTGTTTTATGTTTCAGTTTGGTACCATAGTGTAATGTTAAGTAAGAGGAAATAGGTTGTTCCTGGGGTTAAAGATTACCCGATGGAGGGAATTTCCTATGCATAGAATATGTATGGTCTTAACAAATCAAGCTAGGAAGGTGTGTGAATAGGATGACTCTCACTCGAAGTAACTGGGTGATGAATTCTTTGACCAAAGTAGTGTAAGTTGCCACTATTTATATTGTGATCTAGTTAGGCATCCTATTCCGGGATTGTCATACTCGTAGGTAGAAGCTACTGTATGATTAAGTTCTAGTTTGTAGGACACAACACCAAGCTTAGGGAAAGCTAGTATTATGGGGTTATCCAACCAATCTCTTCATTGAAGGATAGGGCCATCTTACCTGATAGGTAGATGTGTAGGGGACCACAATAAGTCTGAGGTTGGAGGAAAAGCACTTGAGTGATGCTTCTCCTCATCAATTGGCGGCTAAGATTTGAAGGTGGACTATCTGGACCATATGTATTTCTAGTGTTGGAAACTCAAAAGAGCTATGTACATACTTTGTATCCGTTTGTATGAAAAGAAGTAAACATGAATGTTGTACTAGAGTTTATTCTATATGAATTCAATATTATGGAAAGATTTGTGAAATTACAATGTAATGCAATGGAAGTTTGGAATAGTGTTTATTTCATATGTGCATGTAATTTACATTTTATAAAAGAAAAAATTTATTGCGATGTTATGGCATCATGGTTTATTCACTTGTGGGTTAAAACTTAGGAAATTTTTTGAGGAGAACATTGGGCATGTTACAACATTAGTGTGTAGTGCAACAAGGCAATGCCATATTGTGAACGTTGAAGTCGTGCTTGTGCCATTCTTAAAATAAAAATTGTTCATGTGGTTGTTCTAGGTATGTGGCTTGGGGCATTACAAATGGCATGTGTAGAAAATCTAACAACTTAGCTATTGTGATGTCAATCCTTAAAAATAAATGAACTACTTGGGCTAACTCTTATTATTGCCTATTTGATATCTTCAATCCAATCACAATGATAGGGACATGATCTAGATTCCAACATCTTTACTCGACATCAGCCATCCTTGCAAAGTTTTCTTTGAATTTAATCCACAAATATCTTGTTGTTGAATGCCACAAAATTCTTCCCTATCAAGACATCACCTAAGGACCAAAACTACTTATTAATCCAGAACCAAAACTACAATGACCCACACAGACTGAAGGAATGAGCATTACAAAATATTTGCAATGCATTAGATGCCATCACACATACATCAAACTCTTATTACACCCATACTAGCAAATGTGGTAGGAGGAAATACATAACTACAAATCCTTACTACATTTTACAAAACGTACCCCTTCATTTATAATCTAAACGTGCAACATTTGATACCCTAGAATACATTTGGAGCACAACAAACCTGGAAAATTGGTTCAATGACCAATGGTCAGAGTGAAGGATGAACAAATCTTTATAGCAATGAGAAATCCATGCCCTAGCTGCTCACAAAAATTGGCTTCAAATCTGGACATTTCAAAAATATCTACAACATTGATGGCAATGCTCACAAGAGAACACTATCCATTGTTTGAAAAATGCATTTAGAATCATGCCCAAGGGAATGAATCGTACTTATGGGCAGGAAAACAACATTGGAATGTTGCAAAGGTCAAATTGGGGCCATAATGACAATTTGAAAGTAGTTGGGTTAGGTAGATGAGTGAACAATGCAAAACACGAAATGCAATAAAATTTCAAGGATCGAGGATTGATGGTACCTCATAAAAGGTACACAGGGAAAGGAATGGCCAAAAGATGGAAAGGGTGTCAAGGATGACAAGGAACGAGTACCCGGGGAAAGGGATGTGAAGAAAGTTAAATCAACCATTGGGGCTCAGGGATGCCCAAGAAGCAATACTTGGGTAAGGGGATGAGTGGAAGTTCGACAAGGACAAGGATGAAGGTGGGGAATGGGTGAGAGGGATGCCATGATGGAGAAGTCCAAAATCCAATAGGGACTAAGGAAAAGTTGAACTTGGGAGGAAAGGCATGACCAAATGAGCAACTCCGAAAAATGCATAAAAGGGAACATTGAAGTTTGAGGATCGAGGATGACAAGGGAAAGGTGAACAAGTAGAGACAAAGTCGCAACCCTAACAAGGAAAAGGAATGCAGTATAGAGGTTTGCGAGTCGAGAAGGATCGAGGATTGGGTTTTAAGCATGCTAGGTACCCAAGCAAGGGTAAGCCCGATACTCTAACGCCAAAGGGTTAGTGGAAGGAGGCGAGGTTTCAAAGATAAAGGGAATGAACGAAACA